>QWTY01022069.1:0-11055 GCA_008033365.1 Pseudorectes ferrugineus | reverse complement strand
TTGTTTGTTTGGGTTTTTTGTTTTCTGGGTTTTTTTGTGAAGAGTTTTACTTTCTTTGGAGAAGAGCAAGGCGTGGCCAGCTGGTTTTTTTCTGTGGTAAAGAGTTTCCAAGTTTCCTTGGAAAAAGGAAGAAACTGCCAGATCCTGGTAACAAAAGTTAGAAACACATCAGTGCAAGGTGGCATCTTGCCTGAAAGCAGGACTGGCTGGAGGGGTGAGCAAGAAGTGTGTGTGACAGTGTGGCTGCTTTGAAGAGTGGAGGCACTGTGCCAGAAGACATGGTGGGACACAGAGGTGAGGCCAGAGGAGACAGTGAAGGGTCAGCCACTGCTCATGACAGCTGACAAGGTGTCCATAATGATGAATTCAATCCCAGTCATTATAAGCAGCAGTGAATGCTGCCCTGTTTCCAGCCACAGGCTCAGTCTTCGCAGGCAATCTCCCTCATCTGTGCAGGGACACTCAACTGCTCAGGAATGGGCTGCTCACCTTCCCACTCTCTTGGCCATGCCCTGCAGCAGTGGGGAACAGCAGCATTTCACCCTGCTCTAAATATCATGTCCAGGATACCCTGACCTCACGGAGCTGCCTGGAAGGAGACACCTCAGTGGAGCAGGGTATCAAAGGACTGGAAACAGTCCTTCAGCATCCATGTAGGTGTGTGTGAATCTGTATATGCATCTGTCTATACATGTATGTGTGTATACACAGAGATGGATGTGTGTGTCACCAAGTGGCAGGCCCCTCGTGTCCTCCTAGCACAGCTACCTCACCGAGCCCTGTATGCCTGCAGTCCTGGGGAGATGCTTCTGCCTTCTTGGTGCAGGCTGGCAGTGATTTTTCCTTCCTGCTCCCCGTGTGGAAGGAGCAGAACCCCAGAGCCAGGTCAGGGCTACCCAGGCGAGGAGACTTGCCCCCTACCATCCTGTCCTGGGCTAAACCTGGGCTTGGCCTTCTCGCAGCAAGTGTATCACCTTGTCCCACCTCCCAAGGTGAGACAATGTGCAAGGGTGCAGGGAAGCTTTGAGCAGGGTGCGGTGACAAGCTGTGAGGCTGAGCATGGGCTATGGCATCTGCAGGTGGGCGTCCTGATTTCCTTCTCCGTTCCCTCCAGGACTCACGGATACCTCACAGAGCCTGGGAGAGCAGAACAAGGCAGGACCTTCCTGCAGCCTTCTGCTGCTCCCCAGTGGCGGCGTGGAGAGGCACCACAGGCGGATCCTGATGGGTGAAGCCCGGACGGGAGACGATGAAGGAACTGTGGCATCTCTAAGTGGAGGTCGTGATTTCTTTCTCCATCTTCCCCAGATCTCACAGTTAATTCTCTCAGCGGGCTGGGGAACAGTAGGGTGACAAGGATGTGGGGGAGATATAATCACAAGCCTAGAGTTTTTTGAAAAGAAGCAAACATTTTTGGAACCTTTCAGGGCAGTAGACAGTACCTTGTGGGTTTATTTCCCCAAATCAATGAAAGCTCAAAACTGTCTCAATTTCCTTATCCTGATAATTCACTTGCTTCTTAAAAAGATCTTCCTCCCCGGTTGTGTTCTGAAATAAAAAGCACGAAGGCAAACACATCAAGTTTCCACCCTGCCTAGGGTGTTGAAAGCAGTGTAGCTTATGTTACTGCTGAGAACAAGAAATTGTTTCCTTAGTGTATTCATAAAATTAGTCCTCCAAATGACCTGAATGTTGTTCCTTTCAAACCCCTTTTAATTAAGGGAAATAATACTGTGGTAAACAATGCTGTTTCTTTAAGCATCTTTCCAGGCTGTATCACAGCAGGTCCTAATATTTCCCAGTTCCCCCCAGTAGTGCCTTAGGTTTGTAAACTTGAATTTTTCAAGGCTGTCTGGCCTTTGGGACGTGGGAGGATTTACCCACCCACAGGTCTCAGTGTTGGTGCTCCTCCTGCCTGTGCTGAGGCTCTTGGAGGCTGGAGGTACCACTTGTGAGACCACTCTGTTGCTCATTAAAATACCCCTCGAGGCAGGTGCTGCCACCACCCCTGTTTGCTTTTGCTGGGCACTGAGCTGGCTGCAAGGGTGTAGGTTGGAGGGACATTTAAGCAAAAGAAAGACAATGCTGCTAAGGCAGCAAAGTAGAAAAATGGCCAATGAAAGACAATGTCTCCAGCCATTTCCTATCCCTCTGGCAGAGCATCTGTCACCCACTTTGCAAGGCTGTGCCAGGACAGAGTTACTGAGATTACCTGATGTGTCACGGAGTCTGGGCACCAGACCAGGGCACCACTCTGCGAGTCTCATGGAAGTGTTGCTGTCAGTGTGGCTGTAGGCCAGACCCTGAAATAGGAGTTGTAGTTCTTGGGGGCACAGGATTGAAAAAGGGTTTTTGTTACCTGGAAAAAGCTTCAGGTTCTGAAAAATAGTTTGTAATGCTCTCAATTTTTTTTCTTTTTAATTTAAGCATTGAATAAGATGATTTCCTAGGAAGAAATAGGTATTTCATGAAATCCAGTTTTCCCACTGGCATAAATTTTAGTCAACAGATTGCAGGCAGTTTAATTTTGAGCACAGTCAGGCCACACAGCACAGAGGCAAGTAGCGCTGTCCTTTCTTTATGGAAACAAGATTGCAGAAGCTTGGTAACTGATGGGAGGCAGAGTGTCCCACATATTTTTTTTTTTGTTTTTTTAACAGCATGATGTCCCTTATCTTTAGGAAAAGGGTGCTTAAAACTTACTGGAAAGGAACAGGAATACACCAATAACAAGAAGAGAGTGTGATCAATCATATAGCAGAAAGGATATGTGTAATTTTCTATGAACAATATAAAATCAATCACACTATTTAATGTGAAACTGCCTTTGAATATTTGAAAAAAAAAAGGTTTTGCTGTACTCGGAATAGTTAAAGGAGTTATTGGGACATGGTGCTGGACTCTTTTATAGTATTTTTCATGCTGCTGTTCACATGAGCACAGATTTGCTCCCTCTCATTTTGGTGCCAGCCTTCTCCACACATCAAGCCCCATTTAGATTTTGGAGGCAGAGAAGGGAAAATCTAAATGTCAGTGAAAAAAGGAGACTTCCCTACTGAGGAAACTGTAAAGAAAAAACAGAATATATCCAAAAAATCTCTTCAGAAGTCCAGGAAAAAAACAACCAGTACCTCATAGAGCAGAAGTCACTGTAGGTACATATAAATATAATTATGTACATTGGGCTATTGTCTATACATATACCTGTATGATCTTTTATCTATACACGTGTTTAAAATATTTTGACTTTAAATCATGCTTCAAAAAAAATCTCCTGCATTTTAAGAGGCTGGACACACCAGGTGTCCTCTCCCTCACTGCTGCCCCAGCTTCCCAAGCTAATGCTCAGGTGCACTGGGCATTTCTACTGCACCCACTAACTTCTGGACCCTTTTTCACAGTCCCTCTGCTGCCACTTGCCCTTCCCAGCCAACCAGTGTGAGGAGTTATGGCTTTGGTGTGGGTGGCAGACTTGGGGTACAGAGCAGATCCCCAGGGACCTAACACAAATCTCAGCATTGGCCTACAGATGTGAGGAGGGCATGGGGGCTTTCTGGATAGTCTTGGGGTTGCCTGGATACTGCTCTGTCCTTTCTACTCTCTTCCCTGACCACTAGGACCACTTTGCCTGATGTTCCTGCCACAAGGGTGCTCATCATCCCTGGGATCTGCACACTTGTGTTTCCTGGGGAGTGCCTGAGGAAGTCAATTGCCCAGAGCTACTGGGATGCTGCCCAGAGAGAGTGGGCAGCTGGGTGTGGACACCACACCTTGGGACAAATGTCTCTTGACCCAGAGCTGTGCAACACCCTGGTCTTGCCATGTGCCTGAGGGTGTCTCGCCCCTGAGCTTCCAGCTGACTTGGCTGTGTCAGTGCTCTACCTGTGCCAGCCCTGTGGCTGGTACCATCTTTTCTGTACACAGGAGATCATCCTGGAGCTTTCCCTTTCTGAGCAAGCCAGAAAATGTGTACTTGCCAGAACATCTCACAGAAAGACAGCGGTGCTAGTGAGTGTGTACCCACTGCAGCAACTTTCTAGACTCAGCTCTCATGCAGGGCGGTTTGATGGGGAGGCTGGAGAGAGGATGAGTGCACAACACCCACAGGCCATGGATGTGGTTGGAGTACAGACCAGTCTTGGGGGTGGATAGACACTCATGCCAGCACACGCAGCTGGCGGGGAGACAAGCCAAAAGGGATGGAGGGGCAGCACACCGGCAGTTTCCCCCGGGCGTGTAGCGAGAGGTCTGCAAACTCCCGTGCCCCGGGGCCATCTCCGCGGCTTGGGCGATCCCCCCCGCTTTGCCTGGCGGATGGTGCTCCTTTCCCAGGCAGTGGCAGGTGCCTTATCCTCTCGCCGGGCTGTTTTCCTCCCTCGGCCGCTGCTCTCCCTCTCCTTGTTGTGCTCCAGCGGCTTTCACAGCGCTCAAGGTCGAGGCCGGCCGGCCGGGGGGTGCGCGCAGCCCCGTGTTTTCGGGGGCTGCCCCCGCGTTCAAGGCTGCCGCTGCCTTCCCACGCCCGGCGCAGGTGCTGCGGGCCCGGTTCTCACGGCCGGCTCTCACAACAACCCCCGCCCGGCGGGACGAGGCGGGGCGGGGGCCAGGGGTCCCCCCGCGCCCCTCGGCTCTTGGCGGGCGGCGGGTCCCGAGAGCGCCCGGCCCGGGACCGCAGCTGCCCCGCCCCAGGCCGGCGACCCCCGCGTCCCGGCCGGGGGCTCTCCGGGGCAGCGCGGCGCAGCCCCCGCGGCGGCGGGGCGGGCGGGGGTCTCCGCGGGCGGCGGGCGGTACCCGCGGTGCCCAATGGCCGCCCGCGCCCGGACATAAAGGCGGCGGCCGCGGCTCCCTGCTCCCTCCGCCGGCCGGGCCCCCCGGAGCCGCCCCTCCCCGCCGCCGCCGCCATGGGCCGCCCCCCGCCGCCGCTCCGCCGGGTCCTCGTCTTCCTCAGCATCCTCCTGCCGCTAGCCGGGAGCGCCGCTGGCGCCGGGACACGCCGCGCCCGTGAGCCAGGACCAAGGGGGGCGGGCCGGTGGGGGGAGGAAATCCCTGCCTCATCCCGAGGGGCTGCGGTGGGCGCCCGCCGCATCAGGGCAGCGTCCTCATCCCCCCGCGATGGGCAATGGAGGGGTCCCCGTTCTACTCATCCCGCGGTGATGTGTTCCTGACCCCTGTGGCATACTTGTCACCCTGACAGCATGGGGACCCCTGCGCCCCGAGGGGCCTCGTACCGCTGCCTAGCGGGCTTGGGGGGGTTCCTGCCTTCCCTGAGCGGGGACGAGAGGTGCAGTTCTCCCTCTGGCCCCAGAGGAGATCCAGAGGTGCCCCTGGATGGAGGTGCCCCGCGCTGGGCTATGCTGGGACCCCCAGGTGGGGGGAGCTGCAGGGGGGCTGTGCAGGTGGATGCGCGGTGCGGCCGCCCCGCCTGATCCCGGGCCCGGCTCCCTCTTGCCCGCAGCGGCCGCCAGCCCCACGTGTGCAGCCTCACGCCAGGCCGCCTGCGCTGCCGGTTGCATCCCCGTTCCCTGGCTCTGCGATGGCGAGCAGCAATGTCCTGACGGCACGGATGAGCAGTGCGGTGAGTGGGGGAACACGGGCACCCATCCACTGTCGTGGGGTGGCCTGGGGGACTGTGCTGCACGGGCATCAAGGGGCCCTGGTGCTCTGGGGAGTGGTGGGGCAGGACAGGACAGAGGCACCTGAGTCTTTGCTGGCTCTACCTGTGTGGCATCCTGCAAGGACATATGTGCCCCAGAGATCCTTGGGAATATCTGTGGCATGAGAACACATCCTGGAACCTATGCTCCTTGGGCACTGCCAGCACCTGCCCCGTGCCAGGCTGACGTGGACCCTTGTTGTTCTGCCACAGCAGTAGGTCCCAGTGACTGTGTGTTGTCCCTGCAGATGTTGCCTGTGGCGGGGACCCCCATGTCTGGCAGTGTGACGATGGCCGGTGTGTTTCTAGCAGCTGGCGTTGCGATGGTGCCGCTGACTGCCTGGATGGCTCTGACGAGCAGGACTGCGGTATGTACTCTCTGCTGGGGGTGCTGAGTGGGGGTGGCTGGGGATGCAGGGCAGCCTGGTGAGTGCTGCCCTGTTTCCTCAGTGTGCGGGGCAAAGAAGGTGCAGTGTCCTGGCACCCACCACTGCATCCCGCACTGGGAGCTGTGTGATCGGCACCAAGACTGTGAGGATGGCTGGGACGAGGAGGGGTGTCCCCAGCAGCCCTGTCTGCCTGGGCAGTGGCAGTGCAGGAACAGGGTGTGCATCATGGCTGAGTGGAAGTGCAATGGGATTGATGACTGTGGTGATTCCTCGGATGAAGATGTCTGCGGTAAGCAAGAACACTGGATGCTCCTCAGTAGGGTGAGACCTGTCTGGGCTATGTGTGAATTAGGGAGTACTTTGTTTTCCTGGGCCCCATCTTCCCTTGGGATGGTGACAAGCTTCCCAGGAAGCTGTCGATGCTTTGCAGGGCCTCCCCAAGAGTCTGGGACCCATGGTTTCCCCTGTGCGCAGGGTATTGGTCTGCCCTGCTGACATGAGCTGTGTGTGCCATAGCCCCCTGTACGCCTGGCATGGTGCGGTGCGATGAGGGCAAGTGTATCCTGGAGTCCCTGATGTGCGATGACAAGGATGACTGCCTGGATGGCACCGATGAGCCCAGCACATGCGGTGAGTTACATGCAGCTGCTGGCTGCTGCCCATCTGGGTGGGGCCAGGAGGAGGGGAGCCACGGAGCTGTCCTGCCTCATGTCACCCTTTGCTGTGTCCCCACAGGTCGGAGCTGCTTTGTACGCAATGGGGGCTGTGCAGAGACGTGTGCTGACACGCACTGGGGAGTGCAGTGCTCCTGCGGGGCTGGCTGGGTGCTGCAGGCAGATGGGCTAAGCTGTGCTGGTAAGGGGAGGTCAGGGTGCATGTGCTTTGGTCACGTGTAGCCTTGGCCACTGACAGCAGCATCTCCACGGAGCCCGTGCTTCTGGGGGAGCACCTGCCTCTGCCCTGCTCCTGCCTGTATGTCACACCTGGTCTTGTAAAGATTGTGTCTAGATCATGTCCCAGTGCATTTTGTGGCTGAGGCCCATGTTCTGGTATCAGAGAGCCTGCCTGTAGTCCCAGGGGAGGAGTGGCAATGCTGTCTGGGGCAGCTCTGTGGCAGGCTGCTGACCTCACCTATCCATGCAGATGTGGATGAGTGCTCCCTGGAGTACAGCCCCTGCAGCCAGCTGTGCAGCAACACCCCGGGCACTTTCAGCTGCGCCTGTCTCCAGGGCTACACCCTGCGCCATGGCACCGCCTGCGAAGTGGCAGGTAGGGAGAGGAGGGGAGCCCAGGCTGGCTGAGGGGCCGGGCAGTGCCCCCAGCTGGCCGTGTCCCTGGTCAATGAGTGATTTTCCTCTCACCCTGGCAGACAATGCAACACAGATCCTGGTGGCCGTGGGGCAGGACCTGGCCCTTCTGGATGTACGGACCCAAGCCTACCGGCCCCTGCTCTCCACTGAGACCGAACCCCGCGCCCTGGTGTATGACCTGCTCCGAGAAACCTACTACTGGCTGACAGAGGATGGAGAGCTCCGTGTTCACCACCCAGGGAAAGGCACAAAGCCTCTCTATGCAGGTGAGGAGGACCAAGCGTGCTGGGTGCTGTAGCAGGGCTGAGATGGGTGCTGAGAGTTGGCCTGCCACCCCAGTACTGCTTTTCTTGTATAGAGGAAGGGGAAACCTGGGTTTGCCTCACAGCCTGGAGCAGGCATGCCTTAAAACTGCTCTGTCTCTGCAGATGCCAGAGAGGTGAACAGCATCTCCGTGGACTGGTTCACAGGGCAGCTGTACTGGGCCAGCAGCCATCCTCCAGCCATCTATGCTGGGCTGGGCGATGGCCGGGGTTATGTGACAGTGCTGGGGAAGGACATTGCACCAGAGCAGCTGACAGTATATCCAGCTGCAAGGTGAGCCGTGAATGAGCCAGGGTTGGCCCAGGCTCCTGGGATCGCAATGCTGGTGCTGACCATGTCATGCCTGCTGTGGGGCTATGGCAGCACTGGTATTGTGCTGTGAAGTGGGTGCTTAGTGCCTGCCCCCAGGTCCCTGTACTGGGTCAACCGTGGACAGAGGGGCCGGACAGTCATTGCTGCAGCCGGCATGGATGGCTCAAACCGGCGGGAGCTCACGGTTGTGTCCATGGAGGAGCCTGTGGGGCTGAGCCTGGACCATGTGGCTGGCAGGCTGTACTGGATCAGCGAGTACAAGGAGGTAGGGATGAGGGGCAGCAGGGCTCTCTCCCACCCAGGGAGATGATGAGGTGGGAGTTGGGAGGGTGGCCCTGGTGTCCACGGGAGGGCTCCCCTGTGTCCATGGCCAAAGCATGGGAGGGAGCAGGGAGTGGTGCCTAGGTCTGGCATACATCCCTGGGCTGGGAGGAGAAGCGTCAGGGTGTGGGGATGCCACATGGCCACTGTGCCTTGCCTTGTCCCCAGTCCATCGAGACGCTGCGGGTGGATGGCAGCGGGCGCCACTCCTTCCACGCTGTTTTGCGGAGCCATACGGAGCCTCTGGGCCTGGCCGTGTTTGAGAGCCGGTTCTTCTGGACCGATGGCACAGAGCTGGTGTCAGCCACCTGGGCCTCTCCCCAGGAGCATGCAGTGCTGCTCCGTGCCTCCATCTCAGCTTTCACTGTGCTGCACGCACTGCAGCAGCCTCCCCGTGAGTACCCTGCAGGTGCTGCACTGCTGCAGGGCTGGCAGCATGGCAGCAACCCCCGCTACATCCCTGGGTGCTAGGGAAGGCTCACTGGGTCCTGGAACTCACCATATCCTGCCCAATAGTTTGCCTGGTCCTGTGATGAGGGGTTGTGAGGGGACCTATAAAACTATAGGAAAGCTGCCAAGGCCCATGGCTTTGGGTAGACCTGAGCCCTCTTAACTCATGAGACATGGTTACCCTGCCTCCAGCCCTTATCCAGCCCCAGGACAGTCTGTGGTTTTTGGGGATAAGGGGCGATACTGGGGTTATGACTGCCTGAACTTTTAACAACCTCTTGCTCCCAGGGGACACTGCTGCATGTGCTCCAGGCCTGTGCAGTCACCTTTGTCTTCTGTCCCCTGTGCACCCTCGGGGCTATAAGTGTGCATGTCCAGAGGGCCTCTTCCTCCTGCCTTCAGGGAAGTGTGCAGGTGAGCAGGGTCTGGCTCTCTGGGGTGTGGTATACATTCATGTGGGAGTTGGAGGAGGGCCATAAGGGGCTGTGGCTTCGGTGCGATGAGGTTCCCAGCACACACCAGAGCTGTGATGTTTCTGTCTTGGTTCATGCTGGTGACCCCGTCCAGTGTCCCTGTGGCTGTGCTCACACACTGCCCTTATGCCCCGCAGAGCTGTCCATTGTGTATGCATCAGGAAAGGCCATCTCCCTGGTGCATGTGGGCCCTGGAGCACACACCAAACAGGTGCAGGAGTGGCAGGAGCCCCTCCATCTGCAAGATGTGGACTGGCAGAGGTCAGTACTCTATGGGACAGATGACCGTGGGACTCTGCTGCGTGTCGTGGGCCACCCTGGGAGGAGAGAGGCCATTGTGACTGGGCTGCCAGGTGAGACCCTATGGAGGGATAGAGGGAACACTCCCCTTCCTGATGCTCCCTGAGGCCTGAGGATCTCCTGGGTGGTCTGGTGGTGCCCACAGTGAGGCCATGTCGAGGCAGTGGGCAGCTGTGCCCTGGGTTTAGGGTCTAGGGGCACCCAGGCAGAGGCACAGGTGGGACAGCCTCGTAACTGCTTGCCTGCCTGCTCTTGCCAAGTGTGCTCTGCCCGTGTGGACATCCGCTCGGGGGACCTGTACTGGCTCGCATGTAACCGAAGGGACATCGGGGTGATCCAGACATCTGACTTGTCCCCGCGCATCCTGCACCGTGCTCGCAGCAGCATCCAGCACCTCTTCTTGGACTGGCAGCGTGGTGCTCTCTACTGGCTGGCCCGCGGGCAGCCCCTGCAGCAGCTGAGCCTGGCAGGGGGTGCTCCGTGGGATGCCTGGAACGAGACATGGCCTGGAGACCTGCCTGCGGCCATGGACAGCAGAGCCTTCAGCGTGCTCTGGAGCTCAGCCCTGGGTGAGCCCTGGTGGTATCTGGAGCAGGGAGTGGAGGTGGTGGATGTAGGCAGGAGTGATCAGCCATGCCCTACATGCAGCAGGTCCCTGCCTGGGCAGTGGGATGCTCATGGGGCAGACTCTTGTCCTGTGGCTGAGTCCCTGCCATAGCTGTGGGTTGTGGGGCACAGGGTGGGCCATGAGGGGTGCGGGCAGGCTCCACGTCCTACCATGCCTCTGCCTCACAGGCCTGCGGGCGCTGAGTCTGACCAAGCGGCAAGCAGTCACCCTGGCACCCAGCTGGCCCCATGGCCTCGTGGCCGCCTTTGAGCCATACCTGGTGTCGGCAAATGGGACAGCTCTGCTGCTGTGGGACCGGAGGACGCTGGCCCTCGTGCTGTCCATGCCGGCAGCAGGCGTGCAGGGAGTGGTGGCCTTCGTGGGCTCAGAGCTGCAGGCTGGTAAGAGTGGCCGTGGCTTTGTGCTGCTGGCAGTGCTGCTGTACCTGATGGGGCTGGGTGGCCCGTGCTGCTCTGAGCTGGGGCAGGGTGCCTGGCTACTGGTGGCCATGTGTGGGGTGCTCTGGGAGGTGCCTGGAGTGTGGGGAGGGCACGGCCCCAACAAATCCCAAATCCTCTGCCAGTGCCACCAAGCAAAGGGTCTGCTGTGCCACTCCCTCCACCTGTGACCACCACTATGAGGACAACCACAAGCACCACTGCTGCTCAGCCTACTACCTCCACCACAACACCACTGCCAAGCCAGACCACCGCTGCACTCACCCCTACTTCTGCACCAACCAGCAAGGCTGCCACATCACAAACCACCACCAGACAGTCCACGTCAAAGAAGACTACCCCTGCACCAACCACTGCCCGGACCACACTGACCAAGCCTACCACTGTGCAGCCAGCCACCACCAGCACCACCACCACCACCAGCACCACCACCAGCACCACCACCAGCACCAGCACCAGCA
>QWTY01022068.1:12902-29535 GCA_008033365.1 Pseudorectes ferrugineus | reverse complement strand
ATGAGAAGAAACCTGATTTTTTTGTGACGGTTTCATGGCTGAATTATGCTCAGTCATACAGTGCACACACTTCATCTGATACTTATCTGGTGTCTGAGGCACTTGTAAGGGCTCTCTCAAATGTGTCCTCTAGTGTCTATTACAGTCATTGAAAAACTACTCTAGTTTTCTTCTCAGTGAGAACATTCATAGGATCTCTTTTTCTACCCAAATGTGGGGTTTTTTCAGAAAACTTGTAGGAATTTAAGTTTCAACTTTTATCCATCTGTCAGAATTTGCTTAAAATTGGTGAACAGCTTCAAAAGCTACAGCATAAAGCATGGACAGGCACAAATAGCAGTCACAGAAACAAAAAAGTACATGTTTGTTTCTGGCACGCTTTATAGCTCTTTAAAAAATCTTTATTTACTATTTCTTAGTTGTGTTTTCCACATATAGTTCTGGTTCTTTACATATATAAAATATTCTTAGACTGCAGACAGTTGGGGCTTTTTCTTTTTTTTCTATCTGATATTGGAGTGTGCCTCACTTTAAAGTAAAGAAAAGCAGTATATCGGATAACACCCACACTCCCTAAACACTTAAATCTGGGTTGAAAAGTTCAGCCCGATTAATTCCTGAATACTTTGACCGAGATTTGTTGAAGCTGGTCCAAGTTTTTAAATTCTTGACTATCAACACATGGAAATATCTTCTCAAGGGATTAGAAAGAGACCTTAAAACAAAAGCACATTCTGGAACAGGGCAGAAATATTTTGCTTTTTCAGGTCAGGCCAGGCCAGCTGTATCTCTTCTCTAACCTGAGTATTTATGAGCTGTAGGAAAGCTGGCAATTTTAGACCTGCTTACAGATTATTGCCAGTTCCCTGTCTTGATGGTGAAACATTTTTACCTTTTTAAGGCTTCTGAAAGGGACTTTCCTACTGATTTGCCAATAGGGTGTTGTAGATCAGTTTGGAAGAGATGAGACATTTCTTTTTTCCAATCTGAGTAAGCATATATTTTTATATCTCTGAACTAGTGATTGAGTGGTAGTACCACTAATAGGAATTAATTGGTGCTTCTAGAGGTATGGATCGGCAGTGGGAAATCAAAAATCAAATCTCCCTGGGTCAGTGAAGAATCCTATGGCCATGCAATACAAATTGCACTTCTACCTCAATCTCACTCTGTCAATGAAAATCTTGCCCAACTTTGAACAAGTCAGTTTTGTGCACGGGGGATGTATATCAGATGGAGTCTGTTGGTAGCAATCCAACAGACAATTCACTGGATGGCTCATCTGTCTTCATTCAGGCAGGATGAAACTGGCACGAACTCCAGGTGTTTTGGTTAATTTAAAAGAAATGCAGACGGTTGCACCTGATCTGTACCAGGCAGGTGTTTCCATGTGTTGTAGCAGTACATAACTCATGTAAGCAAGGCCTCTGCTCTGTCCATCCCATTTTTTAATTAGACTCCACTATCATCATTCTGTACTTAAAAGGCTAATTTTTCTAACTCTATCTGATTTATTGCTTGGGTCAGCATTAGCTAGATTTCCGTGATCTCCAGGTTGGCACCTTGTCCTGAGTGTGTCTTTTCTCTTGATGACAACAGAAGTGTGGTCACTGCAAAGCCAGCAGTGGCTTAGCTCCCTCTGACCCAAAGGTAGGCAAAACCAGCTTCTGTCACCCTTCCAGATCCCAGCTGGCCCTGAGGACAGGCTCTCCCAATGAGTTAAAGAGAATTTCTTACATCAGAGCATCAGATCATTCTGTGTTTTACAGGAACTCATTTCTATAGCCATGCCTGGTAAAGAAGGGTTGGCCAAGTGAAACAATACAAAACAGATACAGGGGTCCAAAAAACATGCTCTCCCATCAAAAGAAACCCCTGTGTAGCTGTTAGGCTGGATCCTTCCAGATTTCAGAGCTCTGTACCCAGGCTGCTCTGTCAAGATTTCTGTAACAAGACACAAATCTGACATACCTTGCAGTCAGCACCAATAGGTTTTTTGCATTCCTCGCAGGTGTTGGAATAAAGATTTTCATAGCATTTAACACAGTAGGGGCTGTCCTCCTTCAGGATGTACTTCTTACCAAACAGAGACTCTTTGCAGTAGTCGCAGTCAAAGCGTTCAGTCATGTTGGTGTCTGGAGTCCAGCTATCCTGCCACAAAGACAGGAAGAGGCACATGTCAGACTGAGCTACACTTGACCCAATCCCCCAGGAAAGGTTCACCAATTCTTGTTTATCACTTTGTATGTCAATTTTAATCCAACTTTCAGTCAAATAAATGAACACAATAGGAAGAAATGGGACTATAAATTTTGCAGTGCAGGGCAATGAAAACAGCCCATCTAATTTAGCCATCTGCTGGTCCATCTTTGGCCAGACCTAGTGTTAGAGATGAGGGGGAGGAGTAAACCCTGAGTCTGAAGAACTCCCGTGGGATTTGTGAATGGAATTTGACCTATAGGTCCGAAATAAGAAGGTGTCTATCTAGGGGATGGAGGGAGTCAAGTCCATTAAGAGGATGAGCCAGCTAACCTTCAGAAGCAACATCTCCTGCATAAGGCAAGGTTTATACTGCTCATAGACTTTAGTCACGGGCAGCCTATCAGACACCACAGTTATGTGCTTCTGCACCTGCCTTCTCTGCATTCTCAGTAAGCCAGTGTCTGGCAATCATTCCCCCACAGGCAGACACCGACTCTCTGTCTCTGCTCATGCATGGGACTATGGGCACAGGAGGTGTAGGGTCGGTGACTGTGTGTCTGATTCTCCTCTGATGCAACTGAAGGAGTTGTCTAACAGCTGTAGTGTATTGGGGCACAAATGGGAGCTGTCCTGGCTCAGACAAATGTCAAACATTGATTATGGAAGGGAAAAGGGAAGAAGCTGTATATGATGTTTCAGCTTGTCTGAATTAGGGACAATTGCTGTTTGCTCCTCAGGTTTTGTTATGTCTCTATCATTTTCTGGATGCACACACAAGCAGTGATGACACAAATGCCTTTGATTAACTGCATGAATATTTATTATTGTCTGGGACAACTTATTTTGGGTTTCATTAGAGTCATCACCTTCTTTCTTAACCTGAGGCTTGCAGCATGTGTTGCACCTGAAATCTGTTTGGAGATTACAGCTGGAGCAGGGCATAGCTGCCTGCTTAGGAAAGGGAATTTCCCAAGCAGAAAGTATGTGCCACCTGGACTGCATGATCTTCACTGCCTGCCAGGCTGCATCTCCTCTTTAAGCCACACTTGATCTATAAATCCTTAAATGTTTTGAGTACTAATAGCTTAAGTGACTACCTCTGTCTTTCATGCACAAGTGACATTTACAGCAGCTGCAGTCCTATTGCCAACTTCAGCTCTGTTTTAAACAAAATGTTGCTACTTGCTTAGTGTTCTTGGCACAGGTCACTGGATTCTGGAGTTTGTCCTCTCCTTCTGGCAGTGGGAGCCACCCATAGGGCATTCTGAAATCCTGAGTTCTCCTCGAGGATTTCAGTTTTTATTGTTATCTTTCGTTCTGTCTAGCTGGGATATGATTAAGGTTTTAGGGCTGCAAAACTTTATTTTGATGACTAGAAAGCTTTTTGTTTTTTAAATGGTCAATCAACTGCTGAATTTTGTGGTGACTAGCACAGACTGAGGGGTGAGTGCTTTTACATGTGTGAAGTAGGTAAGTGATGTCTCAACTGCTGGAAAGTCTTATGAATTCCAAGTAATTACTAAAGAAGAGAGACAAACTACCAAACCCCAAAATGTGCTTGGAGGAAGCACAATCCTGGCAGCTGGTCGTCTATACTACTGACAACCTAGGACTAGCAGTGCAACTACTTTGGCCTTAAAGATGGTCTAGGAACTAATTAACTTTCTTATCCCAGAGGGGAGCTGGGTGTATGTAGGGTGCACTTTGTCCTTAAGGAGTAAGAGAGGATCACAGGACTGATAAGAAGACAGAAAGTAAGAAGACAGGCTGGAGAGAGAAGTGCAATGACTACCCAAAGCTCCCCTCTAGCCCATTTCCAACAGCAGTAGCTAGCAATGGAAGTATAAGGCAGGAAGACAGGGACAATACAAAGGGACATTTCCTTAACAATTGCTTCCAGCAAGTTAGTATTCTCTTGAAGTAGAGGTGCAGTCTTTACCAGAACATTTAAAAGATGATCATGGATCTATTTTCCTCTCTCTTTTGAGCCTGTTTACACCCCTAATCTACATAATATGTTTGGACTTTCCCAGGAAAGAACTAGACAGGACTTAATTTCCTTCTGGAGTAATTTCAGAAGAATGAATGGAGTCAGACCAATGTACACTGAGTTATATGTGTAGATGTATGACTAAGTCTGAGAGGAGTGATAGCTTTTGTTCAAATAGTCTGCGTTTAAGATAGAAATCTGTACTTTTTAACAGGCTTTATCAGATATTTTTTTCCAAATGATTTCTTATCATTTTTTTGTTGCCCATTTAAGGTGCATTATTGCTAAGTTCAAGTGTGAGCAGAAACCACTTATGAACTTGCATTTGTCACCCTTCAGAATTAGTTCTTTCTAGCCCTGAATTAAAAGTAGATGTGTAATGCTGAAGAGTGAAAAATTTCTCTGCAGTGATGATGTGTAAAAGCAAAAGCTACAGAGTGTGATTCCTTTACAAGTTTATACCCTTTCATCCAAGGCTGCTAAATGTAAAATATAGAAGTGCATTGTGACTGGAAGAAGGACTGTTCCCTTAGAGGTGGACATTCCTGGCTTTTGGCCACAGGACTCTCCATCTTGAGTGCTGTATTGTCTTCTGGGTGCATTTCACAGGAGCAGAGGCAAGCATTATGTATCGTATTTCTTTAATAATTTATATAATAATTTAATAATTCAACAATTCAAAATAATTCAGCAATTATTTTACAGTTGCTGCCACTATTTCAGAAAATACCTGGGCACTGCCCTCCTATCCTGAAAGGGATCTAGTTAAATGTGCTCCAAGATTGTCACAGGGGATTGTCCCCCTCACCCTGAGCAGTGAGAGGCAGTCCTCTCAAACACATTTAGGGATGAACTCTGCTCTATGAAGACACTGCAGGGGCGGCTCTGGATGAGATTCAAGGAATAACTCTAGAGATTTGGGAAACTGAAAGACAAGAAAGGAAATTTTCCAAGATCTGCAATTTGGGTTTAGTTATGTGAATCTTTTATTGGATCTGGGATCAATTTTGGATCCAATATCTCTTATAGATAGGAATTCAGGTTCATGTGGTTTCATTCAGTAAGCTGGAATTCAGGGTGAAGCATCCCAAATTCCAGGCTGTTTAAATCCAGGCCTTGGACTGGATCTCATGATCTATTATGTGGTATTTTGAGCATATTGTACAGGGTTTTTTCTGGTCCAGAGAGAATTAAATGTAAGGTAATAATGGGTCCTATCTACTAAATACTAGCAGGAATTTCAAACAAATAATTTCACTGTTGTCTTACAATCAAGAAATGTGAAATCATACTGTGCAATATTTTTGCCTGTCACTTGGTACACATGGTCCTTTACATTGCCAGTCCATTAATTCCTGTTATATAACATCCCCTCATGTTTAGCTTAGTGCTAAACTTTACGCATTGTCTTGGGCTTTAAGGGAAAAAAACAAAAACCAGGAGGCTTGCACAGTTGTGAATGGATACAAATTGCAATGCAACCTCCTTGCCATTGATCTATTTCTTTCTCTTGTGTTTGATACTTGTTGACTGTAAAGCGTTGTGGGACAGAGACTCATCATTACGACACCTCTTTGTGGTAAAAGGTCTTTAGATTTTATCACTGTAGTCATCCTATATTTATGCTTTTTCAGATTGCTCTCAACATAATCATGAAGGAGAAATTGATTTTTTCTGCCAGTCTCCCTCCTACAGCATCAGACATAACAAGTACATCTCCAAAAGGAAAATTTTTGTTGCATGCCCAAAAGAGAAGCTACAGCTTATGCCAAATTTTAGTACTACCCACACTGTGTCTCCCAGGAAGTAAGAATTGGCAGGAAAATTACCAAAAAGTTACTAGACTGACTTAAAATCTATGCTTCTTTCCTCTTCTTCCCCTGTTGGCTCAGTGTCATTTTACTAGCAGCAATTCCTAAAGTTATCATATTACCTCATAAATATGAGATCTCATCATGTCATTAAGAAATTATCCAGTGTTTCCCCATCCCATGACACTATTGACTACTGAAAGAGCAGACCTTGCCTGCTTTTTCAGCTATGTCTGCAAACCTAATAAATGATGTGTGCATCTCTTATTTCAACGCTTCTTAGGGGGTGTTGAGCACTGAGAGGTGCAGACGCACACGCGCAGGAGAGACAAAGAGGCCAAGGGAAACTATCTAAAACATGTAGGAGTTGTTTAGTTTATTCAGTGAAGTTGTGATCTCTTGTTGTAACAGTATTTGGAGACACAGAATTAAGCCCCTGTAGATGCCAAAGGGGGACTTGCTGTTGACTTAATTAGGTCAATAGTGCTGGGGCTCTCCCTACCTGTGCCCCTGGATCAGTATGTTGCGTTAGCCACCTGCGCAGGAAACAAAAGCTCTTCTTTCAAAATGTGTACACATTTCTCCCACCTGACTATTTTTCCAGAAGAACAGTGCACATGGAGAATTTTCTATCTGTTTATTTCTCTTCCCCTGAGGAAGGAAGATTTGTGTCTGGCAACTCCAGTGACATGAGCCGTGCAGGTCTAGAGCATTTGGAAACAATTTATGTTAATGCTCCAAAGGCTAAAATGCAAAGGTTTATTTACAACCATGAACTGACAGTTCAAACTATGCTGGTCTTTCTGGCAAGAGGTGACTTTTTCCCTGTAACTTAGCTGCTCTTACCACATTCATTATCTATCATCTTGTTGCAGCAACAGGAAAACAGTCTTGGAAGACCTAAGCCTCTTTCCAAACCAGACCATAAGGCCATGCAAGGGGAAAAGGGGGAAACCTAATTTTATTTCTTTTTAATCTACTTTACAAAAAGAAGAAATGACAATTTTTTTGTAGTACTGATGAGAGGTGGGGGGGTGGGGGAAAGTTATATATGGTCAGAATTCACCTGAACCCCAGCATGAGAAAGTTAGCTGGTGTAGATGCACACCACGGACACCCACAGCACTCCTGTGTGTTTGGATTTACGAAACCACATCAAGGGCTGGTAGCCCTCTTTGTTTGGCTGTCCAGGTGTTTCTTATCCTCTTCATCATGGAATGAGTGCCCACAAGCACTGTCATGATGGAGGAAAGGAAACCTGAGTGCTTGGAGGTCCTGCTGGCCATAGGACAAGTGTTGATGCTTTGAGTTGCTCGGAGCTGTGACCCTTCAGCAGCAGCTCCTGGCCATGGGGAGCCAAGCCAGCTGATGCACAAAAGGCAGGTCTCCCTCCATGGGCCACAGAAGGACATTTGCTGCCTTACACTAAAAGTGGCCAATGCAAAGGCTAACCAGGCTGTGAGCGTCCACTGATCTGGGGTTAACGCTCAGCTTGTAAATGAGACAGGGATGCTTAGGCAGATGTGGCTGCCCTCCTTCTATTTTAAATTTTTAAACTGAGAAGAAAGCAGAAGCCTTTTTCTCTTGCTGCTATGGAAGAGCAATCCTGAAGTAAGCACATCAAAAGAATTTGGCACCCTGTCTTCAAGAAAACAAGACCCTTATGATATGTCATTTCTCTCCCAGAAAAGCCCTGTTAACAAGCCCAGGGTGCTTACCAGTGTCCACATCAAGGTTAGGATATAAGAAGTACTCAGTTACAGAGGTGTTCATTGCTGTTTCTTAAGCTCAGAATAGATATTCACAGATGTCTTAGAAGCTCTTCAGCAAAAGCCAAGAAAATTTGGTTTAATGCTTGAAAATAATAGTAATAATAACAACAACAAAAAACCAAAAAAAATTGACCCCAAGTAAAATATCCCAGTCATGCCTTTAGACTCTAAATTTTAAAAGCTATTCAAAGAAAAAAAGTTTAATTTTTAATAAAGTTACCTTACAATATTCTTCAAAATTATGTTTGGATTTTTCCGGGGACTCACCTTCCTTGGAAACGGCTGACTTATTTTGTGTATGGTATAACATTCTGATCTCTTTTTTAGAGATTTTTTTAATCTCTTTAGAGCAATTTTCTGACCAGACAGACTGATTTAACATATGCAGGTAACCAAAGCATACCTGGTTCCTGTACGGATTGCACAGTCAGCCTATCATGAATTAGAAAGTGGATAGTGTGCTGGTTAAGATTGTATTCCTTTGCAGAACATAAATAAGAAAAAAACCCAAACAGAAAATGTTTCTTGTGTGGCAAGGTTCCTCATGCATCTGGCTAAAGTAATCCCAGTTATAGTAGTGGAGAAGGAACACTCCACTTGTGGTTTCTGTGTGGTTTATTGTGTTTGGCAGTCAAAAAAGGTCTGCTCCAGTCTAGAGCCACTCCAGCAGTGGTAGAGCAAGAACCAGTGGTAATATCTACAAATGTCACAGAAGAACTGAGCACTGACACTTTGGAGTTGTACCCCACAGAGTTTACTCCATGGTGATCTCAGGTTGATACTGAAATGACTGGAGGATGTATGGTCTTACCAATATTCCTCCACACATTTCAATTACAAAAGGAGCCTATTGAAATAACATGGAGCATTACTTAAATCTGCCACAGCAAGGAAGAGCACAGTTCAAGTGGAAAGGCTTGCTCTTATTTTCTATTTTAAAGCCTTTTGAAATTGCTGTCCTCCTTCTTTCTCTTGCAGAATAAGCAAATACTTCCTCAAAGGAAAGGTCAAGTACTTGATACTGCTTAAGAATAAAAATTCATGTTTCTAATAAGAGCATTTAAGCAGATAACAGAAAATGATAGAGGAGAAAAATATTATAAGATTAATAAACCTTATTATTATTTCTGGTACTATCCTGCAAAAATAGTGTATAAGCTAAATGTCTGCAGACACAAAACTCCAACAAAGGTTTGTTTTTTCAGAAAAGGATTGCTTTCTCTTATTGACAGGAACACTGCTAATCTCAGAGAAATTAGACTTTAAGATAAAAATACCCAGAAATGCCATGTGCTACCATTCAGTCATGTTTCCAAATTTTTCTGTATTTTTGAAATCCTGCATACTACCACCCAGGGCACAAAACCAGAACAGTGTCCCAAATAGCCTGTGTTTCCTTCTTTATAGAAAGGATAGAAGAAAAGCTGTGACAACTCCATGGAAGAAGAATGCTTTGTTATTTGTTCTGGCCTCTAGCAGCATAGTCCTGGTTCTGTTTGCTGAGGTAAGACCACAAAGCCCCCTTGTGTCTAAGATAATTGGCATGCGTGTTTTGGGGGATCAGTTAATGTACATCTTACAGCTGCTCTACCAAACTGCTGTGGCAGTGAATGCCTCAGGGCTGTGAGGTACCCAAACTTCCCTGCTCAGCTGCCATGCCTGTGGCCTTCCAAAACATGACAAAGGAGGCTATGTAAACCTTGGGGGCACCCATTCAGCTGGGCACATCGTAGAAAACCAAATTGATTGCACCTGGGTGTAACGAGTTTGTCCCAGTTTTTGGGGGTTTTGTGGCTGGAGAGTGGACACAGAGAGCAAAGAGAACATCTACTAAGGTTGAGCCAAAGTACTTCTGGTGCCTGGGAGGTACAAAAGAAAGCACAGAAAGACATAGAGAGCCTGGTGACATGGACATAGGCAATCTTTTTGTGGGCAAGATTCTTTCTGACTGAAGAAGGAAGATGTTGAATCCACCATGGAGAGCTGCACGGCATAGTATGGAGAGGTGGAATTCATCAAAGGCGAGATCCTGGGCTCTGAAGACACTTCTGCTCTAAATCTCAAGGGTGCTTCAGAGCAAAGACAAAATACACCTATGTAAATGCTTACAGGTATTTCATGGCCTTATGCAATTTGCTGGTTTTGTTATGCAAGATGAAGTGAAGAAGCAGTGGTCGGTTTTGAGCCCTTACGTTCGTGCTTGCTGAGGGTCTAGAACTAACTCACACCATTAGAGTGATACCTTAGACCTTTCTCTGCAGTGGTTGATATATTTGAAACTTTAACTTCAAACATTTCCTGTGAAAGGGAGTGTTGAATATGCTTATGTCAGTGTTATGCTCACCTGCATTCCTCTTACAGCATATTATTAAATGTACAGTAACCATCCAGCATCCTACTTGATATAATCCAGTATAAAATAGAAGGGTATGTGAAAAGGCACAAAACTAACTTTTTCACCTGGTATGAGTATTTTGATGTTCATCCTTAGAAAAAGGCTCTAGTGGTTTATAATCAAATTCTGTCTATATATAGCTAATTAATATTGTTGAAATGTTAATGCTTCAGTGGCTGTCAACGTATCCAGGATTTATTTTCATGAAACCTGTCATTACCCTGCCATTTCACACTCTCACTTGGGGTGAATCTGCATCACAAATAACTGTGCATATGTAAATGAAACATTAAAATTACACCATTAGAATTAATCAGTCTAAAAATGCAAATTATGAGATTCCCCCAATCTCTGAAGCAGTACCCAAGTGAGGGAAGATGATTGCCTACAACACTACACCATTCAGAGTTTGTCCAGAAATGCTCAGGACAGATTTATCCATCAGAGAAACATGAATGAGACTAGACCTGAATGTCCCTGGTCTGTGGGGACCTTGAAAAAGTGTGAGCATGCTGGCCAGCAGCAAGAGGAATTGCTTGTGGGTATTGGTGTTAACACTTATGTGACCTTCCCTTAACTCTGAATGTCCTGGCTGCTGTGAGACGAGGCAAGGCAGGGAGGTGAGGACATCAGCAGGTAACACATTGCTTGGCTCTGAGGCTCAGGGCTCAGTGCCCTGGAGAACTGAGCCAGGGGTCCCTTGTGAATATAGGTCTTTGCAGACCTCCTCATCCATTTTTTTTGGGATGAAAGCTTGAATTTGCAGGGCAGTGCAGCAGGAACTGTCACTAACCCTTACAATTGTAGGACTTGTACTTTGTCACCAGTGTTTTGGGTTTGGTTTTTTTTTGGCTTCTGACGTTCAGAGCATGATGGAATCCTGGCAGACTGTGCTGTGAGTGATCAAAGGAGTTGTCTGATCTCTTTTAATGGTGTGCTATCTGGGAGAGCTGATATCTGTATGGATAGGAAAGATGTGATTTCAGGGAAAGTGCTATCCCTAGACTTCTCTAAGAAGTGGGAAACAGATCATTATTTGTACCTGAGTACTTCAGTTGGGAATCACCATTATGTTCTCTTCATGGTAGGAACTTCACATGGCCAAACGATATCTGACACAATATAGCCACTGCTGTGAGATAACAGTGATTTCACAAAAACTAGTATTTTTCTGTAAATCCAAACCACCTGGAAGTGACTATTTGGTGCTTGCATATGTAGCACTGCTGATTCCCGTGGGAGCACATTTGGCAAAATGGTGAGAACCAAAAATAACTATATTTTATCCCAGCACTTTAGCCATCTTGGGCTTTTCCAAAAGACCACAAGAACTGGTCCACCCCCTAGCCTCAGGTGTGCTAGTCAGATGGAGATGTCAGATGGGGACCCCAGGTAACTTTTACAATTTGATTTCTCAACAACATCATTTTATGTCTTTTCAGCTGCCCCACTCACCTCAACCACATGTTGGTTCACAAGCCAGAGATCATTTTACCCTATGGCTAGGGTAAAAGTTTTATTGGTGCTCTGGTCAGATTTTGATAGTAATGCTATGGTATGTCAGGAACTGAGTTTTCAATATAGCAACCCATATACTTTAAAAAAAAATTTTCTCCATATGTGACCAAGAATTGGTCAGGTTCTATTAAAAAAGCAACCTTTAGAATCCATCCTTTCCCAGGTATATCTACAGGTGCACAAAACAGACATAAATTTTTGTAAAATAAACAAATACAGACTTTTTTTTTTTTTGCCTTTCATATCCAAATGCCTGAAGCAATCATTTTCCAAGTTTACCATCTGGCTGATAAAAGGCACAGGAGATTTTGGCCAGAAAGCTGGGAGTCCCATAAATTTATGAACTGATGAAAATAGGGTTCACAGCAGAAATTCAGAGACAACCATAATTGTAGCATTCTTTCACATTTGGATGCATTTGTGTATCTAATAACACAGCCTTACGTTGGTTCCTTTTAGAACAATTCCTATTCAAGACAACATATAAAGATGCATAGCCATCAATAAATGTTACAGCTACTGACCCTGGCAATCTCAGTGTCAATTAGCAATCTTAGTTAATATACCTTTAGATTGGAGTCAGGGGAATAGCAATCACAGACTGACTGACTTGCTGGTATATATATATTTTTTTATAAGGTTTGCTGTCTCGTGACTCTGTGTGTGTCTCTGTACACAGCAAAGCTGAAATATGCAGGTATCTGGTCAACTAAATAAAAGCCGTATCCCTTGGGGGAAGTGGAAAGTTTGGAACAGCCATCAATGCAGACAATGAAAGTTAGTATTTCCTTTATTATGTACACAGAGAAATCCACGTTAGCATATAGTAAGGACTGGGTTATTGTGGCTGCACACACATGCACACAGAGAGAAGCACAAAAAGAAGGAAGGCAGAGCTATTAATTAGGATTTGTATTCTAATTTATTCTCTCCACATAAAAAGAAGAAATACGATGCTGATGGCTCCCTGTTTTTCCCATACACAGTCTATCTGCACTGTTTGCCTGCAAAGAGGAAAGGCTACCTTTGTTTCATGTGCATCTGCTCTTGCTACAGCACAAAAATGCTCCTTTGTTGAGCTCCGCAGCAGGAGTGCACGGAGGTGTAAGGAATCTAAGCCCCATCTTCTACTTTTTATCACCTCCCCAGTGGATTACACACGCAGCACAATACAGTCATTAAAAATAGTTACACATGAAAGGACCCAGCGCCTCGTCAGCTCGCTGATGTGTCACTTTACTGACGGACATGCAGCAGTAATTGCTGTGATAAGAAATTTCTCTTTTTCTCCTCTTCGCTCCCCTCCCCGTGCACTCAGGAGAAAGGGGGACCGGCAATCTCTCTCGTCGCATCCTTCCCCAACAACCCACTGGGGCATTAAACAACCCTCTCCTCCTCTCTGCACCCTTTGTTTAAAGCGACACCTCCAAAGATATGTTCTGTGGGTAGTGGGAGGGAAGGGGAAAAAAGGGATATTTACTTACAGAGCAGCAGCGGGCAGTTAATGCCACCTCCTGGACCGGGGACAGGGGGTCACATCCATTAACAAATGTGCAAAGAGCACACTGGCCTGCTTGCAGCGGAGAGCTGTACAGCCAGCTGGGGCTTTCTCCTGCCTGCAAAGAGCGGCTCTGCCGATTCCAGCTCTGCAATCAGTGTTGTGTGGAAAGAGGCTGCTGCCTTCCCCAGCCTAGTGAAACCCCTCGCTATCATTTTACCATATAAGGAGACAAAAGCATCGGAGACTCTCATTCTTTGAGGCGCTCTGCAGCTGGCATTCGACACTTTCTCTATTCCAAGGGTGTCAATACTTCCCCCTCCTAAACGTCTTGTCGTTCTTGGCCCCCTTCCTAAAATAAGGCTTCCTCTCCCCTCCTCCAGCCTTTGTTTCTCTAAACCCCTGATGCTTATTAATAACACGGCTTTGCTAAATCCAAGAGCTCGCTCTTTACGGGAGAGGTTTTACAGCAACTCGAACCCAAACATTTGTAAGGCTCTTCACCTGGCTGAGAGAATAAAGTCCTGGGTTAAAACTGATGTGAGGCTTTATTTGCTTTGGTCGTTTTGCCTGCTTAGTGTCTTGCCAAAGAAGAGTGAAACAACTTGTCTCTCTTCTCCTTTGTGCAGAGGTGCACGTTTTTACAAAGAACAAGTGTGTGGGCATTCCTTTACAAGCATTCAGACCCCAGTCTAGTTTCTCTCCACCCTTCTTTCTTGCCAAGCTCCCCCATAATCAGGAGGAAAACGAACAAAAGCAGGGGAAATCAATGAAACCAAAACCAACCATCTTTTTGTAAGAGAAAGCCAAAGGAACAGATTGTCTCAGCACATGCTCAGTACCCAGTCGAGAGCCCTGCCAGTGTGCACATGGTAAGAAGAGGGGTAGCTATTAATCCCACTATAACCAGGAACTACTTTTTCTGCTACAAAATCCAATTTCATCTATCAACCATTCTAGCAGAAACACATTCTGCTAATCGAAACAGTGAGGGTCCTGGGAAACCTCCCAGAGGGAAGAATTTGGATCAGAAGCACATGGAAGATGTCTGCTCTCTGCAGCTTGAGGTGTAGGCTGGGGAGGCATTTCAGGGTAATTCTTCAGTAATGACTGGTGCTTGCCAAAGGGAGGTGCTTTAATATGAATGCTTTCAACCTTAAGGGAAACCAGAAGGATAAAAATGTAAAGCCCCTTAGCCCGAGACAATCTTGCTGTTGTTTTGCATCCAGAAGATGCCAGATAGTCCAGTTTGGGGCACTGGGCTCTGGCATGTGCCTGAGCAGTGGTGTAGATGTGCATGTGGGTTAGATAAGGGTTTCTCCTGCAAAACAAACTTCTGCCAGAACCCTGACCTGTACTTGCTGTCCTCTTATGCACCCAAATGTAGTCAGATTTGGAATGGGGCTGAAATGAGTTAGTTGGTCTCAGTGCTACTCCAAATCTAGAAAAGCACAGAATAAAATGGTAAGGAAGGGTCATTCCTAGTTCTTCTATCAGAAGCCAAATCTCCTTTAGAGATGTGAGTTATTTTGAGGACCAGCAGTGATCTGTTTGTCAGTTCATCCAGCCTTTGCTGTTGAGTTTTCAAAACACAGGTATCATGCCCTGGAGGACTGACAATGGGCATACAGGATTAAGGATGCCATGACAATTAAATCTTATTTAAATCAAGGCTGCTGCACTCTCCAGCCACATGGGGAGTCCCTGACTCTTCCCTTGTATTTGCAGTGACACTGTAAAATGAATTAAACCAGAGAATGAACAATTTTCATTGAACCCATGAGCTACCTTGGAGCTGCACCTGTATCTTGGGAGAGCTACTGGCTGAGTTTCCAGGCCCATCAATGACTTGCTGGATGCCCTTGGATGAGACATTTCATCTTTCTGTTCTTTAGCTTCACTGCCTGTAAATATAAAGCTCAGGACAGCCAAACTCATGTGTAAGTTGTTAGCAAATTTACAAAGGACTAGTTAGAGCATAAACATAATAGGAGTAATAGTTTCTTTCTTTTAGATTAAACTATTGCGCAGTGGCAACAATAATAATTTATTTCCATCTTAGTTACTATTCTTACCTCAGCTCTGATTTAGTACTGCACATAAAAGAGAAAAAAGGTTTTGAAGGTGATTAGAATTGGACTATTTGATTCAGTTTATTTCCAAAGTTTTCTAAACAAACCAAATCTGAATGTGTTAATTGATTTTTTCAATTTCCATGATATTTTTATTTCCCCATCTGTCCATCGACAGCTACTGCAGCAAGTCTGACAGATTTTTTGATGATCCCTATGGTCATACAAGACAAGCATGTTCCACAATTACAAGTTTAAATATGTACTGGCTCCAGCTGAAATGATTTAGTTTATCTGTTGTAGATCTGGGTTGACTTAAGGAAGATAAGGTAATTTTTGCCTAATTTAATATAACACCTCCGATTCCTTGAAGGCAGAAGAGCCTCTGCCAATTTAAAACTGATTGATTTGTGAGCTCACTATGGGACTTGACACTCAGCAGCCACATTAAGGCTGTGTGGAGCTGTGAAAGGGATGAGGAAGGTTACCAGGCAGCTTCCCTCATCCCATGGTGAGGTGTATGCACTCCATCAAACACTACTGGGGAAGGATCGGGGAACATCAGACCTCTTCAGACCCTCCTTCAGGACCACTCACTCCACGTTTTAGCTGGCAAGTAAATATTCCTCAGTCATTATCAGCACCCCTCCAGCCCCTTTCCCATCAGAATCAAATCCAACAGGTGTGGGTGGGTAATTAATTTTCAGAGAGATGGGGAGGAAAGGCCAGGGGCCCTTTCACTAACAAATTTATTATGTAACCCACTTCTTCTTTCTCCATATATATATTTTATACTTTATTTTTACTTCATTGGTTCTCTGATGAACCCAGCAGAGATCAGGCATCTTCAAGACCTCAGAGGAGTCAATGTAGTGAAAACAGGGACAGTGCTTCTTAGTTTAGGGGGCCTAAACTAAGAGTGGAAATGCAAGTACCATACAATGATTTAGAAACTTATCCTATGGTTTATATTTTCCTCATGTATATAGCTTTTACATAGCATATATTGCTTGTTCTTCAGTGGTCTGTGTGTTTAACAGGTTAATTCTATGTGTAGAATGCTGTACCTCCATATGGGAAAAAAAGGTGGAAATAGTGTCATTTTCATGGCAGGACTTCTCAATGATTTTACTAAGCCTTCATAAGTTTCACTTCAGCTACTGGCCTGGTGCTGGAATAACTATAATTTCAGCACTTATCTCCTTTTCTGACTGAAAAGAATGAACTAAGAAAAGTGGTGGAAAGAGACGGCTGGAAGTGGAATATTTCTATTTCCCCCAGTCCGAGACACAGAGAAATATAATGTCTCTGAGAGAGCAGGGGAGAGGAAAATATACACTTTTAGGTTTGAAAATGGCTAAGCTACTGGCTGATT
>QWTY01022067.1:2492-12699 GCA_008033365.1 Pseudorectes ferrugineus | reverse complement strand
CTTAGCTCAGGATTTAGCAGGGCTTATTGAGAGAGCTTTAAACTAGATTTGAAGGCGGATGTGGACATAGACAGGCTTGGCAGAGATAAGGTTAGAAAGACATGGTGGGAATACCTCGCATGACTGAAATGTTGTCATGAACGGCCACACATTGCTTACGAAAGAGACCAGGAAGGTGCATTGGTGGAACTTCCCTCTATGTGAGGAAACATTTGGAATATATCAAGCTCTGTCTGGGGTGGATGATAAGAGAATCAAGAGCTTATGGGTCAGGATAAAAAGAGCAGACTAGGGTGACATTGTTGCAGGCGTTTACTACAGGCCACCTGATCAGGAGGAAGTGGATGAGGATTTCTACAGGCACCTTGAAGCAGCCTCAAAGTCACAGGTTCTTGTGGGGAACTTTTAACTACCCTGACATCTGCTGGAGAAGCAGCACAACAAAGCACAAACAGTTCAGGAGGTTCCTGAAAAGCATTGATGGCAACATTCTGACACAGGTAGTGGAGGATCCCACAAGGAATGGTGTGCTGCTCAACTTCATAACAACAAATGGGAGGCCTTTTTGGAGATGTGAAGGTTGGGGGCAGCTTTAGCTGTAGTGATCATGAGATTGTGGAGTTCAGTGTTGGGCAAAGAGGAAGCAGAGCAACAATCAATCCTGGACTTCAGGAGAGCTAATGTTAGCCTCTTTAGGGATCTTCTTGGAAGTATCCCATGGGAACAGGCCATGAAGGGAGGAGAGGCCCAAGAGAGCTGGTTAGTATTCAAGGATTATTTCCTCCAGGCTTAAGAATGACACATCCCAATGAGCAAGAAATTGGGGAAGTAGGGTAAGAGACCTGTGTGGATGAACAAGGAAATCCTGTCGTTGCTGAAGTGTAAGCAGGAAATACACAGGAGGTGGAAGCAGGGTCAGACCACTTGGAATGAGTATAGAGAGGTTGTCAGAGAAGGTAGAAATGAGACAAGGAAGTCCAAGGCTCATCTGGAACTAAATCTGGCCAAGGATGTCAAAGACAACAAAAAGGGCTTTTTCAAATACATGAAAAACAAAAGGAAAACGAGGGATAGTGTGGGCCCTTTACTAGAGGGAGCAGGGGCCCCTGTAACAGAGAATGCGGAGAAGTCAGAATTACTGAACACCTTCTTTGTGCTGGTCTTCACTGACAAGACCAGCCAGGGATCTCTGACCCAGGAGACCACGGTAAAAGAATGTTGAAAGGAGGACTTTCCCTTGGTCAAGGAGGACCGGGTAGAGAACATATAAGCAAACCGGACATCCACAACTCATGGGTCCAGATGGAAAGCACCCACAGATGCTGAGGGAGCTGGTGGACATAGTGAGGCTTTTAATGATCATCTTTGAAAGGTCATGGCAATCAGGAGAGATGCCTGAGGACTGGAAGAAAGAAAATGTCACCCCCGTCTTCAAAAAGGGCATGAAAGAAGATCCAGGAAACTAACAGCAAGTCAGCCTTACCTCAGTCCCTGTAAAGGCAATGGAGCATCTCATTCTGAAATGAGGCCAGCTCTATCCACGTGAATGACAAGAAGGTGATTAGGAGTAGTCAGCCTGGATTCACCAAAGGGAAATCATGCTTGACCAACCTGACTGCCTTCTGCAATGAAACAAATACCAGGCTGAACGAGGGGAGAGCAGGTTGTCTACCTTGACTTCAGTAAGGATTTCAACACTGTCTCTCACAATAATAGACAAGCTCAAGAAGCATGGACTAGATTAGTGGACACTGAGGTCCTGGCTGAATGGCAGATCTGTGCAGCCCTTCAGAAGGACCTCGAGAGGCTGGAGAGTTGGGCAGAGAACTGTCCAAAGTTCAACAGAGGCAAGTGCAGAGTCCTGCACCTGGGGAGGAATAACCTCAGGCACCAGCACAGGCTGGGGACTGACCTGCTGGAAAGCAGCTCTGCGGAGAAGGACCTGGGGTCATGGTGGACAACAAGCTGTCCATGAACCAGCAGTGTGTCCTGGGGGCTGTCCAAGACAGGGGCCAAGAAGGCCAGTGGGATCCTGGGGAATAGGAAGAGCATTGCCAGCAGGTCGAGGGAGGTGACCCTCCACTCAGCCCTGGTGAGGCACATCTGGAGTGCTGTGTCCAGTTCTGGGCTCCTCAGTACAAGAGACACATGGAGTTCCTAGAGTGAGTCCAGAGCTGGACTCTGAAAGTGGTTAAGGGACTGGAGCATCTCTTTTATGAGGAAAGGCTGAGGGAGCTGGGCCCTTTCAGCCTTGAGAAGACAACAACTGAGAGACAGTCTCAGCAATGTCTCTGAAGGAAGGGTGTCAGAGGATGGATCCAGGCTCTTCTTGGTAGTGCCAAGCAGTAAGACAAGAGACAATGGGCAGAAACTGATGCACAGAAGTTCCACCTGAATATGAGGAAGAACTTCTTTACTGTTAGGGTGACCAGGCACTGGAACAGGTGGCATGGAGATGTTGTGGAGTCTCCCTCACAGGTGATACTCAGGAGCTGTCTGGACACAATCCTGTGCAATGTGCTCTAGGATGACCCTGCTTGAGCCTTGAGCAGGAAGGTTGGACCAGATGACTTGCTGTATTCCATTTCAGTCTTAGTTTCTCAGACCTTGCACTTCTAGAATAGCAGGTCACAGTTTTTAAGCTTACTAGTCCTTGTCCTTGTCGGCTTTTTTGGACGATGTGCCGTGTTTCCTTCAGAAGCTTGCTTTCACTGGAAATTAAGAGGCAAGTGAATTTATAGGTGGTTTGAAGATAGTGTAACTGCTAATTACACCTACAACTTAAAACATTCTTCGTTTTTTTTGTAATGGAATTGCTTAGGGATTTGAAAAATACTAGCCTTGGATTTTAACCTGTTTGGCAGAACTGGTTGGTTTTGACCTTTCTTGAAAGACTCTGAAATAGGTATTAGTAAGTAACTCATCTTTCTGTTTTATTTATTTATTAATTTTTTTTTTCAATTTTATTTTCTCTTTAGGGGGATTACTGAAGCTCGTTTTGTTTATGTCTTTGTACTTGGCATAGTCTTCACTGGCACTAAAGATTTACTAAAGTCACAGGTTATTTCTGCAGACTCCAGCATGAAGAGCACAGGATTGTGGGAAGTATATAGCGGATTGGTTCTACTAGCAGCTCTTCTATTTAGACCTCACAATTTACCAGTCTTGGTGTTTTGTCTGCTGATTCAGACAATGATGACAAAATATATTTGGAGACCTTTGAAATTTGATGCAGCACAGATTACTATCATGCACTACTGGTTTGGCCAAGCTTTCTTCTATTTTCAGGTAAGCTGAATGCTCTCTCTGCTGCAGAGGTGGGAGAAGGAATAGTTTTTCAAAGAAATATTGTCCATTGTAAATAAAATGCTGACTAAATATTACAGTGGAAAAGTTTACTGAGTTCTCAGAAGGGTTTAATTTCTAAATGTTTTATTAATGTTTTGTTTTCAGAATCAGGGAAAGATGCATACCTTAGTGTCTTATCCTCAGTGTAGATTTCCAAAAGTGTTACAAGGATCAGGGACCTATACCAGGATGATTTTGGTCTGTTAAGGGGCCTTGTAAGTACTTTTCAGGTGATAATGAATTTAAAAATGTTGTCTGAGTTGATTAATAGCAGTAAAAGGCAGGTGGCTTTTGTCACTGGTTCTTGAGGCTTACAGTAGGTCTACATACTGTTTAAGACTGAAAGAAAGTTCTGTGGCATGTAATATCTCTTATGAGAACCAGAACTTTTTTTTTTTCTTATTATATCAAATGATATCTTCTTTCCTGCTAACTTCAATAACATAGTTCTCTGCACTGCAAATAAGGTTGCAATTCCACCAAAACTTTACTTTGCATTGAAGCTGGAGAGGTTCTTTCTACTTCTAGTATTGTTGGAACCTTAGTGTAGCAGGCTGTCTGAAGAGGGCTTTTGTTAAGCTGGGAATCAGGTTTAAGAGGTGGGGTTTGCAGAATTTCAGTGTGGGACCTGTGTTGACTTTACCTCTGAGGCATGGCTGGGGATGTTAAAACTCTGGTCAAGCTTAGGGTACGTCCTACTCTTGTTTCTGATTCTGTAACTGCAGACTGAGGATTGGCTTGATTGAGAGTATATGTCCGGATAGGGAATTGCTGATGCAGGTAAGATCATCATGATTCATTCCTTCTTACCCACTTTTCCTGTTCAGGGGGCAGAGCATGTCTTGGTTGAATGGCTTTTGCATGTTTTGAACGTTACTGTTCAGGCAGTCAGCTTTGATTATAGCCTTCTGAGAGCACTCCTTAGTGTGGCTGGCAAAATGCTGAAGACGGAGCCATCTCTGTACTGAGGTACCAAATGAAAACAGCTGCCAGAAATTTAATGGTGGGGAGGCTGGCAAGAAAATCGTACTTATGGAAAAGAGACTAATAAAGAATGGTTCAGATGTTTTCATAAAGCAGCAAATGGTTCATAAATGTTTTCAGTGTTGCTGAATTCTTGGTACACTTGGCCAAGAATTTCACAGAACCGTGAAATTACAGGTGAGTTGAAGCTGGAAGATGTCTGTGGAGATCATTCAATCCAACCTGACCCCATGAAATAGCAGGTCAAACAGATCAGGTTCGTCTGAACTGTGTCCATTCCCTATTTTAAATACCTGAAAGGGTGAAGACTGCAAGCTCTCTGGGCAGATGGTCCTAGGGCTTGACCACCCTAGCTAGTAAAAAAAGCTTTTTCCGGTTTTAATTAGAACTTACTGTATTTCTATTTCTGTGTATTGCTTTTTATCCCTTTGGTAGTCACTATTGGGTGACCAAGAAGGTCACAGTCTGGCTACATTTTCTGTACTTCCCCTCATCAGGTATTTATACACATTGTTATGACCCCTGCTGAGTTTTCTCCTCTTGAGAGTGAACAGACCCAGAGAGTTGCTTGTATGACAGGTGCTTTGTTACCATCATCTGTGGTGCTTCAGTGGACTTTTTCTGGCACACCCATGGGTTTTTTGTGGTGGCAAGCCCAGAACTGGACCCAGGCACCCAAATGTGGATCTCACCACTGCTTATTAGAGAGAATGGAGCATCTCCCTTAAACAGCTAGTCAGGCTCTCCCTAATGGAGTCTCAGGTGCTGTTGGTCTTTGCACAAAAAGGACAGTGGCTGGCTGATCTCTTCCAAGCTGCCTGTCATATGGTTAATTCCTGGTGTGACCAAAGGCATGGTTTTATTCCTCCCCAAGTGCTGGATTTGGCATTTCGCTTTGGTGCACTTCCTGAATGTCTTGTCATTTCATTCCTCCAGCCTGTCGAGGTGCCTCTGAGTGGCAGGAGACCCATCTGCTATATCAACCACTCTTCAGTTCTGTATTGTGTGCACACTTCCTGAGAGGACTCTCTGTCCCATTGCTCAGGTCATTGGTAAAGATGTTAAACAGTATCAGCCCCAGTGTCAATCCTTGTGGCTGATCACTAGTGATTTGCCTCCAGATGGACTTCAAGCTGCTGATGGCAGCTCTGTGAGCTCAGCATTTGAGCAGTTTCCAGTCGACATGATTGTCCAGCTTCCTAGCCTGGACTGCATCTGTTTGTTTGCCTGAGGAGATGCTTAAAAGTGCTTGTGAGGTGAAAGCACGTTAGATAGATGTAGCCCATGTATCTTCAGCCAGTATGGCATGATGGACTAGAAAATAAGAACTTCTTGAGGAAATAGTTTTGTTTTGGAAGTGTAATACGGCAGGTTAAATGTTGTGTCTTTTCTGCTCTGAATGATGCCAGAAATGTGGGACTAAGTTTTCTGGAAGAATTTACATGAACTTTATAGCAGCTGTAAACATTTTCCAGAAATAAGCTATTAGAGCTATCAAGAGCTTGATACATCTTTCTTTTTGACTCTGCTGTGTCAAAGGGTTTTTTCCTACACCAATAAACATATATTTACGCAAGACCAGTAGAAGGTAACAGGATCTGGTAACATCTGTTTTGGCTTTCTAGTTGTCTTAAACTGGTGTTATTGGAAAGACTTTCCTTTTTCATGACTAATGTTTTGCAGTTTCAACTACCCTTGCAATTGAGGATTTTTTTGTTTTTAGAAGACTAGAAGAAGTGATTTCCATTTTACTTGGCTACAAATTGTGGTTTTGGATATCCTGCAGTTTCAGAGCATCTGGCTAGGCCCCATCACTCTGCTGGCAATTTTGACATTTATTCTAGAAGTGTTTCCTTTGGAAATGATAACTTCCAGTATGATACAGATATCAGCAAACCTGAGGATATTTGAAAAATTAGTTCTGACAAGGGAATTTCTTCCATATAACATGTTGCTGAGTCACAGCATCCAAACCTCGTAAATGAGAAATTCTCCATTGCTTTGTTATGAGCCAGATTTTTAGGTGGGTCTTTGTGCATCTCCCATCACTGTAAGATCTGGAAAATGACCTGGGTGATAGTTACTTATCAAAACTATTGTTAGAAGCACAGCAAAGCTTTTTTCCTCATGTTGTCTCTCATGCTGGTTTGTATGAAAGAGACCAGGTCCAGATAAGAAGCTGCCTTTTTGTGTCCCATCACATGTCCCCAAGCTCCAGCTTTGAAAAGATTATTTTGAACTAGCAATGGCTTAGCAAAAATTTTGAGAAATTCTTAAGTCGTTTTAGCACAGGACCCTTAAAAAAAGTATCAATTTCAGAAGAACATGCTAACAGTCTTCTGGAATTTTTTTGTGTGTCTGTCCACTTGAAAAATCAAGGTGTGTGCATATTCACCATGCCCAAGACTGATTAAAATGACAAATGAATTGCAATAGAACAGGAAGGATTTTCTCTATTTTCTCTCTTTATTTCTCTTTTTGCTTTTCTATTTTCAGAACATCTTAGAAATGTTTCAGAAATAGAGAAATCAATTCTGCTAGTGAAAAAAGTGCTTTTAAGAATCAAGACAGATGGAATTTTCTTTCACAATCCCTCCCCCCCACTCTGCAGAGAATAAGTTTTTGGTTCTCTTTTAAAATTGTTGTAAGTACCTTTATATTAGATGCCTTTTTAGGATGGAGATTAAGAGTTTGACCAAAATACCTGTCTTTAGATGTTAGCTTGTTCTTTTATTCTCTGATGAAAAAACTGTTCTGAAGGTATGGAAAGAAACAAATTGAATCATACAAAGCTAGGAGGGACTTCTTTTTTTGCATTTCACAATTGAAAGCAGTTATCTGATATACAAAATATTAGCATAGAAAAGTAGAATGGTTGAGCTGGTAGTTCATAAATTACCGAGGCCACAAAGTGGCCTCAAAATCTAATTAATGCTCTCTCTTCAATTTGTATATTTCTCTCAGTTTATTCTGAGAATAGCTTTTCCAATCTGGGGTGATGTTTCCAAGGATGGAAGGAACTTCTTCCAGAAATTATGTGTAATTTCATGCCTCCGTTATGTTGTTTTTCTCAGTATGTGGCATTCTGATCTGCATTATCTGGGGAAATCAAAAAGCTAACAACATACAAAACTGAATTCTTCATTACTGTTTTTTTAAAAATATATTTAAATATCTCCTTCCCTTTCCTTTGAGTTCTGTCTAGAGTATGAATGACTTGTTGCAAAGGGAAAACTTCTCAGTTTGTATAGTTTAAAATCAGGACTGAAATGTTTCTTTGGTTTATTAGTGACACATAATTAACTGACAACTATATATTGATAATTAACTGTCAGTCACTGAACTATAGATGCGGGATCCATACCAGATATACTACAGGTGAACTTTTACCAATGTTTCCGCCATCCTGTATACCTGCACAAAAAAAATCTATCCCCTGCTCTGGGACACCCGTCTCCCAAACACATGGAGGTAACCTCTCCCCTTCAAGTGTGTTTCAGTCTCTTCTCATGGCAATGCAGTTTTCCCTGTTTACTCACACCTCCTGTGACAAATGCAGACACTCAAGCTTTAAGTCTTTATATATCTCAAAAGTACCATAGACAAGTGACTCAGGTGAAGCTATAGATGACTCTGCATGGTTGTGTACATTTTCCACCTTTTCCTTAAGTGAGTGATGAATGGTGGAACTCTGTATGTACCCATACCGGTTTAGTAACAGATTTTAATTGAATAAGCCATTTAATCTTTTTCCTTTATGTTGTGGGAAAACCAGGAAGGTCTTTTCTTGGTGACAGCTTTCAGATCCCCACCTTACTTCTGTGTCTTCCAGTGACGTGACACTGTTCTTACTGAGTAAAGTTCAGGTGTCCCAGGTTTAGCAACTACCTGTCCTGTCCATGACCATCAGTGCTGAGTACTTATATTTTGACTGACTTAGGACAGGGTTGTGTTTCAGACAAAGCATGTATGATTTGTTCTCAGATACTGAATAAACATTAAGGAAGAACATCTGGGCTGTTTGTGCTGGAGAAGTCCATCAAATTCTCACCTTCAGTATTGACCTCTGTTCAGCTTGTCTTGGTAACAGATAGTCACTTGTTTACTTCCTCAGGAGTGAGCAATATCTACACTAGAATTCTAGAGAAGAGATGTGAAGGAAGCACAACTGTATTATTAGGCATGATGTGCACTGCTGGCATAGATTTAAATGTCTTCCCTGACTTTATTTCTTTAAGTTTTGTGGTCACTAGAGCTGTCACTATTAAACTGACTGGGTTCTGAGTGGTGCTAGGGTTTTAATTTCCAGACAAGTGTAAAGATCTAATGTAGCATACAAAAAAATAGCAGGCTTATGGTTGAAATACAAAAATTGAAAACCAGTGAGATTTGTTGGTGATGTAGATCACATTGGATACTAAATTTAAACTGTGCTAGCTAAATGAGGCAGGAGAAGAGAAATATAAATGAAATATGGAACACTTCCATCTGGAAATAGGAGAGAGGTTTGGAGAACTACTTTTTGCACATGTCTTGGTGTGATTATGAAAAAAATGAGACTTGCCCATGTTGCTGAGCCTTTATTAAATCTTAGTAGACAATACGGTACATAATGATTAAAGCAGTAACTCTGTCTTGGGGAGTGTGGATTGTAAGTGATGGCCTTTTGAATATGATAGTAAAAATAGCCTTGTTCAGGATAGCATATTTAATGAATGAGGCACTGTTCTTTCAAAAAAGTTTTGTGGGGTCCGTCAAGACTTTATGGAAGTAGATATGTGAAAATCTTCAGTGTACAGAGTAAGCAAGGCTGATAGGAATGGATACTACTTTTCATTAATCAGTTGCTATAGCTGATGAACATGGGGGAAAAAAATGAAGTGCCTGGGTGTGGAAGCTAATTTTTTGATTTTGAATGTAAGCATGAAAAAAAAAAATTAAGGGTGGGTTGAAAACAAATGCCTTCATCTTACACTTGGTTTTGCATTCTACACTTCATCTGTGCCAGAACCCTGAGTGCATCTCCTGTCTCAGAGTTTAGTTAGCAGACTTCAAGGTCATCTCCTTGATTTGAGAGAGGAGCTGATGGGGGAAGAGCAGAGGGAGGGGCCTGGCTCTTCTTTCTGTTTGGTTCTGCTTTAGTCTGATGATTTACTGCCTGTGTTGTATCCCATCTGTGTAAGCAGGTATGTGTGTGCCTGTCTTGTACTTTCTTGATCCTGCCCTGGACCTGGACCTGGTGGCTGGGCTTTCTGGCCTAATCTTGGACCTGCCTTGTCACTACAGACTTCCAACCCCTGGACTGCATCTAGCCCTGATCACTGTCTCTGGATCCAGCCCTGACCTGGACATGCCACTGAGGAGTACTGACTTACTGCTCTCATGTGCCTTTTTTCACACGTATTTCTCAGCTTGCCTTCCTTTGCAGAACCAGCTGTCCCTTTCTGCTCTCTGGCAATTTGCATCTAAAAGGCGAATTTATTAAACGGTTGTAACTTAAATGGGAAGACTATGCATGATGTCATTTTCCCAGCATTTTAGCAAGATTTTTGTGAATAGTAAGCAGCAGAAAAGGTTGCTCACACAGGTTGTGCAGTCTTCATGCTTGGAGGTTTTTAGAGCTTGTCTGGATAAAGTGCTGTGTTATTAATGTGGAGCTGGGTAAACCCAATTTGTTTTCTAGTCTTGTTTTAGTAATTAAGGTCTTTCCTTTATTTATCACTTTGTGTAAATTGATGAAGAGAAGCAAAGTTTAAAATACTCCAGTTTTGTCAAAAATAGATGAAATTAATACATTTAGTTAGAATGCTCCTTATTTATCAGGGTATTATTGCAAGCATGAGAATCTCCTGATTAATTTTTCAATGAGCTTGAA
>QWTY01022063.1:0-24322 GCA_008033365.1 Pseudorectes ferrugineus | reverse complement strand
TCATTAGGAAGAAGAAAACAGAAGAATACCAAAAACCAGATCTTACATAAATTATATTATGTCTTCAATCTGTTTTGCAGAGTTTTGCATCTGCAAAAAGAGCATAGTATCTCCCACAAACAATATTTTATAAATCAGGTAATTTTATTAAAGGATTCAAATAATAGTGTGAGAAGCATGAAAAGTTAACAAGCAAATTCATAATTTGCCTTCAAATCAAAATATGAACAGTGTGAAGGATTAAGGTCACATAATGGAAATTAAGGATAAAATATAGATGCAGTATTGAGGCTATTGAGTAAATTTTTACATCCTTCATAAAATATAATATATGTTCACATAATGAAAGACTGTAAAAAATACACATACCAGGGAGCTGACCTAACGTTCTTGACCTTAATATTCTTCAATTTTGCCAGCTCATAACATTCTTTAATGGAGATATTTTTGGTTGTGTCTCTAACATAGTAGGAAATACTTTTCACTTAAGCTTATTACAAATAGATACTGCAGTGATCTGAATACGTTTTGAATCTGAAATGGGAAATATGGGAACATGGCATTTTGTACATTTATTGATAGCTTTTTCAGATAACTCCATATTAATCATAATGTAGCTTTTATATCAGATATGGAAAATAGGAAGCAAAAGAAAAGAAAGCTGTTTTTAAGCACTTTTCCTAGTGTTCATTTATCCAGTATTACCAGCACACTTAACAAAAGGTAATCAAACTAAGTCTTTAACTGCCAGAAAGAAGCATATCTCTTCCAGACTGACTGTTTAATGGATCCATAACACAGCCATAACAGCTCCAATAAATCTGGAATAGCAATGATGTCCTAAGATTAAAACCAATAGAAAGCAGCCTTTCAACACTTTAGAATACTAGTCTGATGAAAATGAAGCTGTATATCACACAAATAGATTTTGTTTAAATCTATGATTATCTCACAGATAGCAAAGCTGGAAGAGTCTCTCAAGAAAGTAACACAACAAATGCAACAGATACAATGGTAAGAGGTTTAATGCAGCAAAAGTAAATGTAATCAGACAACAGTAAGTTTAATTGATAAAACAATAAAAATGTCATGCTTTGTTTGTCTTACGTATTTTTACAGAAATAAACGAATAGTGATTTCTGACATCAGATCCATTTTATTCACATTAATCAATCCTGCCAGGAAGAAAACCTTTTATTTTAAAATTCAGCTCAGTAGTTAACTCAGAAATGAACTTTTCATCAAGTTTGTCATATAGATCCATTTTAAATTTTTGTTTGCAGTTACATAACCACATTTGTGTATTTTGCAATGGACTTCTCTAGCAGGAGCCTGGAAAGTATTATGATACCTTTCCTGGTATCTTAGCCCATTTACAAAGTTACCAGAGCTTTGTAACATGGTTCTTGTCTTTTATTTTTGTAGTAAAAATTAACTTCTTGTCTCTTCTTGAATTAGTGTTTTTTCTGAAATGTTTCAAAGTGGTAGCCAAGAGGTCGCTCATCCTTATCCTCCTGTTTAATGACTGATACACCTTCATCTTTTCATCTTATTTCCAACATAGAGCCAAAACTGTTACTGAAATCTCCTTAATAAGCCAGTTCATGAAACCGGCATTTTAATTGCACGAATTTGTTGATCTTTATTCCTTTCTGTGGTTTTTTTTTTCAGTACAGACTTTCCCTTGACTCTAAAATGCACATAATACTGTATTGTGCTCTCTTAGACTGCCTGGTGCAAGGTAACAGAAAGAAAAAACAGTATAAAGGAAACTCTCTATGTGGTGGATTATTACAGTTTATATATTTTTATTCACTGCCTCCGTTTTCTTGTCTGCATCTCAAAGAAATAGCATCTTGGTTATATCAAATACAGAGTTCTTACTGAATTTTAGATTTTTTTTGAGTTCTACCAAGAGAGTAGTGTCCTAGGGCCTCTCCTTGCTTACCCAGTAAACATATTCCTCCTATTTATGGTTCTTGTCAAAGGTACCAGTTTTACAGAGCTATTGGGAATACCATGAAGGTGCCAACATTTCTTTTCATAACTAGATTTTTAAAGTTTGGTAAATGTATAATTTTATGAAATGAAATGAATTTTGGGCTTAGCTATAGTTAATAGTTGTATTTTAACATCTTTTGTTCCCTAAAGTACCTTGCCATAATTTTGTGCTAAATTGGTATTGTTGGGTATGTAATGAGTGCTGCAGATATTATAATATAAAGTTCATAGCTTATCAAATAAATTTTTATTTTGCTTCATGGCAAATAGTGTCATGTTAAAACCAGCTACTGATGGATAAAATGCTTTGATTTTATACTTTATTGACTAATTAGACATGTGAACTAATCAAGCCAGCTTTCAATTTATACCTGTTGTTTCTTCTTTCTCCTTTAGTATGAAACCTCCTGAAAAAACTACACCACTTCCATTTTCCAGTACAAGCAGAAATCCATTTTCCAGTAAGAAGTGTTGGTTTAAGATATTAACTGTGGAATACCTGTCACTGGACATAGCTATGTTCTAATATTAAATTTCTTAATGACTTCAGTTCCTTCAAGAAAACAGAATGTTTATTCTTCATATTCTCTTCATTCTAGTCGTCCTTCCACTTCTGAAATGTAGGTACAAATTTGTTAATTTTCAATGAAAATCTTAACTAATATTTTATACAGAAAGTAACGTTTTTTGTCATGAGTTTAAAATATTTTCTGATTTTGTATTTTGGTTTTGCAAACTGTTCAAATATGAAAGAACTTAGGAAGGTCTTACCTATCCAAGTGTACATAACAGTTGTATGGATTGTGGTCACTGGAAAGAAATCTAAGGCATGATGCACCTTATTCCAAACAATTTCTGGATGAATGATAGATATGATAGATAGATTAGTGAGACACTCTCCATTTCCCATAGGGAAAAACTAAATTTATTGTACAGACACCTATATGTACACTGTAGTTGTCTCAGGTTAGATGGGATGAACCAGTCCAGTAAGGCTCTTTTAATTTTAAGTAAAATGAATGTACTTTTAGCTTGCTCAAGCTAAAATATTTCTATGCCTTTGACTGTGACTTTCTTTTCTGCAGAAAAATAGAGTTTCAGAGTGCCCTTGTTGTCGATACAAATGACAAAGACATAAATATGCATATTTATTCAGACAAATAGAAGAATAACAATGCTAATCATAAAATAACTTTCTCTGTAAATGTCTAAACCAAAGCTCACAATCAATGAATAGATTTTTCTTACTGCTAGTGAGTTTTGGAATAAGTCCTAAATACTTATTTGTTATGCATTATGTATTATGCCTTTCCATTACTAGTCAAATTTAACATTAGAATCTAACATAATTTTAGTCTTTATAATGAAAATGTTATTTTTATTACAATGTCATACTTATTTTGACCTTTCTTGCAAGGATGGAGGCAATGGAGATTGATCCTGTGCCTTCACCAATGAGGAAAGTAAGTGGGTTTTTTAATATATGTTTAAGTATAGTTACACACATATATTCTTTTGATTTCTCCTCCTCTGTTAATGGTGCAAAAAATAGGATTCTTCCCCCATCCTATTCAAAACAATTCAAATGTGCATGCTGATTTCAGAAATGCTTGATGCAGGGTGGAAGTCAGATGCTTCCCAGAAGAAACCAAAAGGAAATAAATCACAACATTAATTTCTGGAATTATATTCTCCACATGCCATATACAGGCTTTTAAAATTGTGATGCCAAATTAAATGGCAAATTCTTAAAGTGTCAATATTACAAAAATGTCAGTGGTCTGAAAGCATCATTTAGACTCTGATACCTGAGTAGGGAATTGCAAGTTTTCAATGATATTGCTAACACAAGAATGAAGGCAGGAGCTTTTCACAGTGTTGGTATCCTGGTTAGGAGAGGTAACATCCAGGAGCAGATGCTGACTTGCAAATGGAATCTCAGCACAGAAAACAATGGGAGTGTCTGATCTGTTTCTTATCTGAATGTGTCAGATAAGAATAAAAATACACGTACTCCCCCCGATCTTTAAAAATAGTAACTTAATTCTTAGGTTTTGCATTTTAGTGCTATGAACAAAACTGACAGCAGGGAGTTCCAGAAATCTGCAGGCTCTTCAGACCTCAAAAATACAACACTATTGCTTAAAATGTCTTAATAATTAATATACTTACTAAACCGTGGTTAATGACTTGCCATTCATTTAGCTCGAGACACCAACTGGTCCAACAAGATTATCAGTAATAACTCCACCACAGGATGGACGGATGGGTGAGTGAAAGTAAACTTTGTAACTGAATAACATTGCTGTTGCATTAAGAGGATGAATAAATTAAAATCCATCCATTAGCAGTTTACTAAAAAAATTTGAATTGTGTTGAGGTGTAAGGAATTTACCATGAAGACTTCAATCCAGCAGTTGGGAAATGGTTAAAATGAAATATGAAATGTTTTCCTAGTACTTACCTCTTCTGTTCAGTAAATGATTACTTGTAACCAAACTGATTTTTGCCAAGTCAACAGCTGCAAAGAAAATACTGTAACTGTGGTTGAACAGAACAGGAATACTTGCAGCATACACTGTTGACCCTCTTTTAAACTTCATAATTTTATTTGTTTGTGGTTAACAGAGAGTAACATTGCCCACAATGTCACATTAAACATCATATGAAGAAAAGGGGGGAAACTAAATGGAAGTTAAAAAAAAAAAACTGAATAACAAAAGTGAGGTAGTTGAGATCAAAAATTTCTTTAAAAAGGGGATTTTTTTTTTCACCCTATCATTGTAATAGGGCATAAGACATTTTACCTACTACTTTTTTTCATTCCTTCATGCCCTGAGCTTGGGTAACACTCAGATGTACAAGACATGAGTAACAGCCTACTGAAATTGGTGCAGTCTCTTGAGAACTGTTTATTTGTGAGGAGTTTCCCAGAATTCCTAATGCTTTGCAGCCCTACTATTCGTGTGTCTCTCTCATTCTTGGTTTTACATTCAGCGTGTTTCTGCAGCAGTCCATGCTCAGACAGGCTTTCACCTGGCTTCAGCAGCTCATAGAATCCATCTCCAGCCACATAAAGAGCTTTTAGCACTCTTGTGTTTTTACATGGTGTAAATGTCCCAAAACAAAGACAAATGCAATTTCAATTAAGGAGGAAAAATTGCCTTTTCTATGTTATGTCTGATTTATAGCTCAGATCCTTCCTAAATGCATGCTTGCCTATAAATTCAGGCACAACAAGATAAAGAGAGCTGAGGTTAACTGGTTTTTTTATTCTGTCTAAATATAAATAGATATTTATTAGATAGTAAAATTATATGTAGAACAGTTATGTGTTCAGCACATTTCAGAACCATCCCATAAAGTTTTGCAGTGGACAATGCTGAGGGAATCAAAGTTTATGTGCAAAAGTAAGGTCACATGGAAACAATGATTTAATGGTGCACTAAAAATTCCCTTCTCAGAGGTGGATGGGGTAAAAAAAGATCAGTAGAAGAGCTGGAGCACTTCAGCACAGCTGTCTTGATAGTCTAATAATAGTCTAATAAATGAAAGAAGGTGAAAGAAACCAACACGTGTTTAACTGGAACAAGATTTGCAGGGATGGTGCAATATGATGTTTTTGTGACAGCTGAGCTCTCTCATTGACTATTGTAATTGTGCACCATTTTAAATTCTTGAATGAACCAATCATTATTTTGTCCCAAATCATTCAATAAAAGTACTGATCTTTGTTTTCAAAGTTATCTCTTAAGTAATAATGGTAATTCACGTTGGTCCTGTTTTCAAAAATCTGATTCCAACAGGTAGTGTATCCTACAGAAGTTCTCAGACATCTCTAATAATGCCAAGTCAAAATATTGGAGCAGGGTCTACAAGGTAATTCAATATTTTTTCAAGAGGTTACCGTCTCCTATAAGAGACTGAAATTTCCCCTCTGGCCTGCATTAATCTGTATGTTTAAAGATTATATTCTAGATCTGAAGAAGTGTTATTGTGCAGCCTGGCTATCAGCTACACGAATGTATTTGGTTTTGGGGGAAAGTTTTATTTTGAAATCAAGTTTTACAAAAATACGCAGATATAATCTGAGCTTCTGTAGCTGTTGACATCTACAGTCATGGTGCTTCTATAAAAAGGGGTAATAATTTTATTATAAGGAAGTGTAACAATGTCTCTGCTGTATCATTCTTATAAAAATCAGAGATGAAAGCACAGTATCTGTGCAAGGGCTGTTCTCTGAATAACCCAGACTTTTCATGCAGCCTGCAACAGTTGTTTCTGCTTTTTTCATTTAAACATTGGAAATGTCTTAAACTGTGAGAATTATCATTAACATCAATAAATAACTTTAAATCGTTCCAGAAAAATTCAGCTCTTGTTCTTTATAATCATTAAGCCAAATATATCTTCCTAGCAGAAATTTAAAATATATGTAACAAAGTACTTCTTTTTTTCCCCCTCTGATTCCATAATTGGTTTTGTCAGTGTGCTTCTTGAAATATGTAAAAATCTTAAATAAGTAAAAAACTGATGAGGAATGCATAGAGCACAATAATTTATAACATTTTCTTTTAGAATATTAGCACAGTGAATTGAAGTAATTTTGAAATCTTTCGTATTGTTATAGAGGTAGCCTCAAATCACATGCATGAATTAATTTCATTGACAGATCCACCCCTGTGAGATTGCCACATAGTGTGTGTCCATCATCATCTGGATCCCAAAGCAGTCGAAGGGGATCGTGGGCTAATTCTGATTTCAGAACCCCTCAGCTGTATCCGTTTACATCACCTTCCCCACAGCTGCCTCTGTCAAGGCAGCCAATCACCATCTCTGGACTTCTGCAAAGACAACAGTCAGGCAAGTATATTTATAAAATAACATTTAACACTTCCTGAAAAATTTTGCACCTAGCAGCCTAAATAAAACAACCAACATAAAAATGATATTTCAAAATTGAAAGTAGGCTCTCAGCAAAGTATGAAAAATGTTGGTGTTTTTGATTGTATTTTGCCTTGGTCTTACGTGCAGGAGAGTATCTGCTGTGAAAATGTGTTCTTGCTTCACTTCACAATGAGATTTTAACAGAGATTTAAATCTGATAAAGTCAAAATTTTCTGTCTCAACTTCACATTTCTTAAAGATCTGCCTGTCAAGACATCCATGTAAATGTCCACAAATCACAGTAAAAAGGGAGCTAGTCCAGGGTATTATTTGTTGAGTGCAACATAAAAGTAGCAAAAGTAACTGCATAGGCATCAGGCCAAGGGGGATGGATGTAGGTAGGAATTGCTCTGGGGCAGATTAATTAATAAAATCATAGAATCATAGACACTGAGTCATAGAACAGCCCTGGTGAGGAGGCACCTTGAGTGGTCCAGCCCTTTTTGGGAAAGAGAACCAGGATGAGGTTACGGAGCACCCTGACATCCCATCTTGCAAACCGAATTCTCCTTATTGCAGAGTTTGCATCACAAGTGAAATATTTTTTTTAACTTATGTTAAAAAGATAATTCATCTCTAAAACACTTTCTAGTCCATACTAATAAATGTGATCTTCCTGCACATCTCAAGCAGTTTTGAGTTCATGAAACCAAAATAAAAATATTTTAAGAATTGAAGGCTTATAGTTTGTAAAAGCTTACATCACAATTGTTTTAATTGTGAAATTTCTGGACAGTGATAACAGTGTGTGAAATAATGCATGAACCTGCTAGGATCTCTGAGTAACGAAGCAGAAATGGATGTTATAAAAAAAGTAGCTGTATTGAACCTCAGTAATAGATGTCACTTGGCTATATGATTGCAATGAATTGCAGTTCATTTACAGAATAAAGCTTTGGAGATTCACTTGTTGAGCTGAAATTGGAATATGGCAAAAATGCCTTTATGGAAATACAGAGGAGCGTATTTGCATTCATGAAAGCAGCAGTAGAAAAGTTTTCATCAAACTGTATAGGTTGTATTTTTAATTTTTGATAGTTTTGCTTCTCCTTACATAAATTCCCCCCAAAAATTACATGAATAAAGTTTTCCTTTAGTTTTACCAAGGTTTTTTTTCATTTGTACTTGTATTTTTATTCTAGGATCAACTAGTTTTGGAGGACATTCAGCAGAGAGATGAACAAACATCTGTGAATTGTTTTGGTTAAGAAGCATCTGGAGAAGCACTACATAGTCTTTGGATATCAGAGTATTTGTAACTTCCATAACACGACAAATTGGCATAAAACAGCTAATGGTTCAGCATGAATACTGTATTTAAAACATCACTGATCTTTCTGATTTACATCTACAGTAGTTTTAAATGGGAGTACAAAATCTTTTTGTTTTTTGAAATTCTGGTTTCAAATATATTGTATAAATAAAAGTCCTTTATTACCTCAGTGTTACGGCAAAACATGATTGATTATATGTTGAATGAGCATTTCTGCTGTGAGAGATTGAGCTGCAGGAGAACTCTATAAAAGTTGTGCCTGTACAGTATTAGAGATGGACTGCAGTCCTAAAAAAAAGAGATTAATTTATGGATTTTTGATTACAGAATTCCAAAGTTTGGTTCTTACTCAATGCATCTCTTTTTGTTTGTACTCTTGAAAAAGGGTAATTTTTGAGGGATATTACTTTCTAGCAGGCTCTGCCAAGCTCACAACACAGCATCTATTCCACACTTGTGAAAGTTCCCCATTTGGTTTAGGTAGCAATGATTTCTTCCCCAAAATAGAATGAAATGGGGGAACTGGGATGAAGAGGCAAAGTACCATGAAGACTACTTTTATTTTTGCACGGGAACAGCAGCTGGGGACTCTGAATGAAGGGTGCCAGAATGCAGCCTTTTCCTTCTCAGAATAACTCTTTAAGTTCACATTCCCACCATCATTGTGTATGTGGCAAAATTTTGGGATGACCGAGTCATCAAATGCCTTTGTTCTGTTTTGACCCTAACTTTACCTGGACTATTTTAAGTATAATAAAACTAAAAGCTTGTGGGTTTTTTTGAGATAAAGTCCCCTGAATATATGATAAATTTCTTTTGAGTTGAAATGTTTTACTTTTCACAAGTGGGCGGGAGAGAGAAAACTTAATGAAAGGTTCAGGAGTTGAGGTGAGAACTGGGAGAGGTCATTCACCAAATACCATCATGGGCAAAACAGACTCAACCTGAGGATATTAATTGAATTTATTACTAACAAAATCAGAGCAGGATAATGAGAAGTAAAATAAATCTTAAAAACACCTTCCCCCCACCCCTCCCTCCATCCCAGCTCTACCTCCTCCCCCAGAAGTGCAGGGAGATTGGGAATGGAGGTTACAATCAATTCATCACATGTTTCTTCCACTGCTCAGGGAAAAGAGTCCTTGCCCTTCTCCAGCATGGGAATTTTCAACTTCACATTTGCCTTATTTCACTGTTAACTGCCTTTATTTTTTTTTACCATGGGAAAGTTGGTGTGTTTTCTCTTCCTCAGTATTCTTATACTTCAAAGTTTAGCTGGGATCTCAAAGTCAATTTCCTTTCAAGCAAACTTCCAGTTGAAAGATTTAATTTTACAGTGCCACAGACATGTTTAAATAAAGGTGTGTAGTGTAACTCTTAAAAAAATTTCTACTCTCCTTTAGTTCCAGATGAGCTCGAATAGCTTGAAAAATGAGGCTGGTGAAATATGATTGCTGGCTTCCACATTATTTGTGCACCAAAGGTTTTCTGTTTGTTTGGATCCCAAGAAGGGAATCTCTCTAATCTCTGTTTCATCACACTGCAGAGTCATCATCCAAGTCTGTGAAGTCATACTATAGCTTTTATAATTGCTGGAAGTTGCATTCTACAGTCAGGTGGAATACTTTGGGTTTTTTTGTTTTGTTTCTCTTTCATCCCACCCTGCCAGCCCTCATCAATTGCAGAATTGAGCTTCATGAAGCTGAAAATTTGTGTCTATAAATGGACCTTGTCTGAAAGAATTCATAGGGGAAAGAGTCATACCTGCTACATGTACAACACTCACCATTACAAAGAATTACCCTGTCATTCAGAGATGTGAATAAATATCCACAGAGAACTGAGTGATTTCTGTGTCCTGCTCACCACAGTGGTTTCCACTTAAATTCAGTAACAATCTTCATGGTTCAGGCAATCATGAGTTTACCTTTTCTGTGGTGAAAGCTGGGCACAGGCAGACTGTTTTGTAGCTGTAGGTTGAGATAAGAACTTGGAACATCACATCAATAAAGATGAGAAGTGTAGTATAAAAATGGATATTTATATTATTTGTGCTTTGAACTACTTAGTAGTGTCTGGTGGTATCTTCTACTTAACATATATTACCTAATCTATTTGAGCCCACAGTCTAATCCTGAAGAAAAAAAAAATCCAGCAACCTCATCTTCAGAAATACTACAGCTTTGAAATGCATTTTAAAGAGAAAACAGAATGTAATTTGAGTAAGAAAGCAAAGGCACAGGAGCTATCCATGCTGAGCAGAAACACTTTTGAATGACATCCTCTTGCTTTCCAGTTGAGAAAAAAAATGAAAAAAATTAATGAACTGAATATAATGTGGAATTTTTCAAAACTTACATCTAAGTGGCTCTTACATAAATCAAAATAATAGCTAGGGAAAAAATAATTAAAAAAGAAACAGTTTGAGGAATGTCATTTGCCAAGTTCAATGCTTCTATCATTTCTTCAAAAAAGCTGAAAATACTAAATTCGGTATTTTAATCTCTAAGAAGAGGAGAAGGGGAAAAAAAAGCAAGGTTTTTTTCTATTTTCAAATAGGCACAGAATTTACTTTATCACTCTCTTAGGCGTTCATCTTCACAGAAGTTTTCTCGCTTTGCGAGGAATTGGTCCTTCACGTGCAAGGAACTTTGCAGTTCGCTGAGGGTACAGCAGAGGGTGCTGAGTTACCTCTAAACAAATTCACTCATCACTGCTCTTTGGCTAAGGGGACTGAATCGGAGCTGTGGGGACTGTGGCCTTTTCGGTATGGAATTCATATGGAAAAGCTGCAGACGTTGAGAGGAAGAGCAAGGATGTGATGCAGAGTGTGAATGTGAAACGTCAGAAAAGCACCCGAAGGTGAACAGCGAGTGTGAGGGGCTGCATGAGGTCACTGGAACTTAAAACTAACTCAGATACGGGAATCCTCAGGGATGGGAAACGGAAAAATGGAAGCAGGGGCCAGTCATGCTGGGGGGGTAAGCAGTGGTGGTCTGAAGGAAGAAATTATTTGGGCTTAATTTTGAAAATTTCTGAGCAGAGGACTTCGGCAATGCAGTGTGAGCGTTCAAGACTTCAGCGTTAAGAAGCAGCTGAAGCTGTGCTGTGTAACTTTGAGAAACAGAGACTGAACTGACCTCCAGTTCTTTTCAGTGTTTCTGTCTGCAGCTTTCTGGCTTTAGGTCGTAAGAGGGCACTAATTTATCTTTTGCAGTTTTCTGGGAGAGAACACGAGTATATATTTCACTACAAGGGTGTTTCATGCACACACAAACAATAGCAGTGGATTTTATTACAAGTCAGAATCGTGCTATTCATGCAATGGGGTCAGCACTCATGCTGAAGGTATCCTCTTGTTTGCATTATCGTTGCCAACTTCAGCTTCATTTCACAGTCATCACATCTCCCTCACAAGGTGATGCTTATGCCATATAAGGCAGCATCATGTCTATTTATTCCTGTGTGACACAAAGGAAGTCTGTTGCAGACAAATGCTTGGTCTGTTAGACATAATACCTGATACTTGCCAAGGAGCATTTTCTACAATTGTGCCAATTAAAATGTGAAATTGCTACCACTTATTTTTGAACTCTCTTGTTCTGGCAGTCAGGAAAGAATGCCATAACTCATCAAGATGCAGCACTGTCAGCTTATCTATGATAGTCCTATTTTCCTCTAGAATTTAACCTGCTCATGACCTGAGGAAATGCAATTTGATAATTCTCTCCTGTGGTCTCTGTGTCAAAAATGCCGACATACTTCATTCTGTAGATCGCTTTGTGTGCCTTTGGAGCACATGCTGTTTCTGATGGTCTGACATGTGCCGTTGTGCCAGACTCTTCCTGCAAATCTCTTCTGTGCAGATAAAAACTGCTGTGCAAATAGATAAACACTGCTCATGTCCGTGCTGTAGTGTTTGGGATTCTTTCACATTGCACCTTTAGGATTGCTGGATATCCCACCAGCTCCAGAAAGATTTAGCACTATGCAGTCACTAAATCATCTGCATCACAAGAACCCCTGACTGCTACAACGCTGGGGAAAACTGCCTTTTGCAACAAAAGGATTGACTTGCCAAGTGTCTCCATGGAGAAGGTTAGTGGTGTTCTGCCCTGGGGATCCTTTGTCTGGTGTGTCCCATGAGCTCTGGGCAGCTCTTCCCTTGGTTATGTCTAAAGCCCCGATACTTTGTCCCTTGAAATGATATTAAATATTTGTCCTGGAGTCATTAAAGTGGTACCAGGGACTACTCTACAGGTGCCGGCTGGTATCTGGAGAGATAGGGAAAGAACTTTCTTGGAACAAAATGATAAATTTGTGTGGTGACAAGGTGGGGAAGGACGTGACTCTGCGTGTGAAGTGTGAAAAGCTTTTCAGTGTTAGGAGTCAGTGAACAAGCTCTGTTAGCAAGTTATTCACAGTTTGCCACCAGCAAAAGAGGAAAAATCTTTCTATTCTGCAAGTGGAAAGAGTTGCTTTCCTTTTTGACACACAGGACATGGGAAAGGTCCCTCACAGCCCTGCCCCCAGTAAGCAGCAGTCCCCTGACCTTGCTGCCATAGAACTATTCAGAAGCCACCAAATCTAGAAAAATGGCTGTTCTACATCGTGGTCCACCTTGCAACGCTCTAAAACCAGGCACTGGTGCTGCCAAGGCCCACATGTAGAAAGCTTTGCAGGAAATGAGCAGTGCTGGGAGTTAGTGCTGGCACTCTGGAGAATCATCCTGCACCGACAGGATTTTGTCCTAACCAACCCGGGGCCTCCCAAATAAAGGCACACAACACATTTCCTATCAGGCCAGTCTCCACAACAAGATCAAGGGCTGTCTATCCCCATGTTAAGGCATCTGGAGGAAAAAACACAAAAGAGAGGAGGAAATCAGTCCCACTAGACATTCCTAAAAGCTTTTTCTGGCCCCTGCCTTAACCGAGCACACATTTTAGCCATGTTTCACATCCTTGCCTAGCTCAGTGTTGAGCCAAACAGAAGCTGACTTTGGAGATGGTCGAAGTACATCTGTGTCTTTATGCATTTGGCTGCGCAGAATACGGTAAAAAAAAAAAAAAAAATTTCAGCCATCTCCAGCTCCTCTGAGCTCAACCAATTCGAAAGAGGCAGGACAGAGCTCCAAGAGTCACCGTGGGTGATGACAGGCAAGGCTTGGTGTGATGGGAGTGAGGAACAGATGGGCCATTTGGGATTTCCCAGGCCAGTTTCAACTATGTTTTTGACCTAAGTCCGCACACAGGACCCAGCCTGGGAGGGGTCAGCTCTCAGGGGGTCACCTGTTCTGCTACCTGTCACCTGTAACATGGGAACATTATAAATCTGGATGGTGCAGGGGAGAGGAAGAAAAGCCTGGCTGGGAGATAGAGGATGGGATAAAGGAAGGAAGAACAAAAGCAGCCAGGAGTATCAAGGACTGTTTTAAATGTAAACTACATCCTTCTAGTCTTGCTCCTTGTGTGTACTCAGATGTTCATTCATGTTCTCCTTTTTGCTGGTGCCCACACAACATTATCAATAGAAGGTGTTTAAAGCAAAGAGAGTCTGGAATACCTAAATGAGAGTTGTTTAAGTGTCCCTGGTCAAGACTTCTGCTGTCTGTGCTCTGATATCATTCTTGGAATAGATATGCAGACCTGGTTCACCTTACTTTTTTCTTTCATTGTAAGCTCTGAAATGGGCATTTCCAGGTTTTTATATATTTATTTATCTTCCTGTTAGAATCTCTGCAGTTCCTAGTAATGGCAGGTCATTTAGAAATGATGCAGTTTTTCTGACTAAGAAATAAATAGATAAATGGATAAGAAACAAGGCAAATAACCTTTATAATGTAGAGGACTTGCATTTTCCATAAGTGTAGTGCAGTTACTGTTTCTTCTGACAGCATTTCACAGCTTACCAGTAGAGTCTATGGAGTGTGTGGGTAAAAATAACACAGCCTGGCAATGTTACAGCCCCATACATTAAATCTTTGCTGAAAAAAATAAAAATAGATCTCTAGTTTGCCTGTGTGAAATTACCAAGTTTGCAGATTATTAGCATGAATGTAAAAAGCTTCTAGCACAGCATACGGTAAATACATTAGTGCTATATTCCAGAAATCATCATTTTCCCAAGCTATAGTTCTTGCTGACATATGTGGTAGAAAGGCTAGTTCTGCCAACTGTCTGCTTCCTTCATATCCTCTGATTTTGGTGCAAGTTTAAAGCAATATGCTTAATAGCCTCAGTCTAGTACTTTGAAAAATTGCAATACTATCTATCTGTGTGGAAAGTCACATATCAATGACATTTGGTTGGCAGAGCGGTTTTGGAGAAAAATGGCAAAGAAAACAGTTGGCACTGAGTTTTCAGAAAAAAAAAAAAAGAATCAGAAAATGTGAGTCTGTATGCCATAAACTCAAGTTTTATTTGCTCATATATCACTTTGTCAGGGTTTTCAATAGTTCTTGTGGAAAATGTGTAACTGAAATATAAAGAAGCTTTTACACATAGTAAGGATTTTCCCTTTAACCTAATTGGTGTTCTCCCAGCCTATGCCATACCAAATATGCTGGGTAGTACAACATCATCCCCTAAAAGAACTGCATGAGCCCTCAAAGTAATTTCTCTGTCAAAGAGCCGATCCCTGCACATTTTGCAGGACATGTATGAGGCAGGAGGGGGTGTGTATGCACAGGCTGGATGACTGGTACTCTGCCATGGATGCACAGGGAGCTGTATCTTCATGTGCTCATGTAAATATTGATGCCATGGCTGTAGATTTAGGGGAAAGCTGCTGTGTATTTCCAGTTTCCAACTGGAAACTGGCAAACCACAGTCTCTCCCCTTCACACTGTAAATCAGAGACAGCTAATAATAATTAGTGCTAAGGCATCAGTCTGTTGAAACCTTTTTGCACAGTGGATGAGACAGCAGCCTCTTGGGGTTCAGAAATAAGGACTTCAGAGTCTCTGCTGGGCTGAGATTGGCAGCTTCTGGCAGCCTTTGTAGGAGTGTGTGGATGGGACAGAAAGTCGCCTCTGTGCCGATATGGGGAAGCCTCTTTTGAGTCCTTGCGTGGTGGTGGCCCTGCAGTTCCACTCACAAAACACTCAGAGTGACTTTCCTACGGCCTGTGATTAATCATTGTAACACTTCAGCAGTGAAATCTGTTCCCTGCATGCTGGCTCTGTAACTCGGACCAAGGAGTGACTTCATAGGTATTTTTCATGTGTGCAAACATTTTATTGCCTCATTCAAGCCCTCTTTCTTGGAGGCAATCTTTGTTTCAAACTACTGTTCCCTTAAAACTCTTACTCCGGTTGTTGATGATGGAGCTGCAGATATTACCACTGAAGACAGAAGCTGTAAAATAAATGTCACAAATAAACATAGACTGTGTATAAAGCACACACACATTGAAAGCCTTCCTGTTGTTTGCAATGGTTAATTCCTGCACTGTTCCTTGAGAATCAGTGGAGAAAGATATAAATCAGGAAGTAGCTCCTGACAATATGCTGTTGGGGTAGGTGCAAATTTTCGACATGGGTTGTTAATATGGCAACAGAGTGTTTGAAGGGACAAAAAAAAAAGTTGGAGGGAAGGGAATAGCTCTCGTAAGACTCAGCTGTGCCTGTCAGAACTGTTAAAAGAGTCACAGTTTTTGCTAGGCAGTAAACTGGAATCCCTGCCGTGCTTCATTTAGTTCCCAAAATTCATAAATGCAGCCTGTTTCCAAAAAATTAATTAGCTTATGAGTAAGAAAAAAATAGCACGGAAGTTTGTGTGGAGTGCTTTAGAGCTTTCTTGTGATATGCTAATATATGTTTTATTTTACTTAATTGCCGTTCAACAGTATTGAACTTTTTGAATTCACCATGTGTAATGTCACATTACTGCATAGTCACATTTAATGAAATATTGCTGCACTAGCTGTATATTTCCCCAACTTTACGTAGTGTTTAAACCACATTCTTTATACCCCAAGTGAAAATTGTTATTCTCCAGAGAATATGAATCTCTTACATTTTTCTTTTAAGCAGTGACAAGCAGATCCTGAAGGAATACATCAACACAGCACAGATAAAGCCAAGTCAGTGGGCACAGGCCAGATTTTGCCATCACAGAGCCTGGCACCCAGCAGTGAATTCACTCCAGCAAAGACTCAGCAAACAGCTTGTGAGCCAGTGGTCTCCCACTCACACCCCAAAAACACAGCCAAGCGGGGCAGAAGCGATTTGTGAGCCCGACCATCTGAGCAAGTGGGAATTTTATTCTTTGGGAAGCTTTTTGAACAGAGGAGCCTTGAATACAACTATTTGCTGCCAACAGTTACTTTTAAAATGGAGAAACAAGTCTGTTTTATACTGAAGGGTGAGAAAACATTTCTGTGGAAGTCAGGCAGGGGTGAAACACTGCCAGCCACACTCAGAGCTCCTGCCCACATCCAGGGTTTTGGTGATGTAAAAAAGGGATACAAGCATGTGTTTTGCCACACATTTCCTAAGTAGCCGAACTTCTCACAATCAGATTGTTATAGCTGGGAAGGCAACAAATACAAATATTTGCTTGACAGTTAGCCTGGGTTACGTGTGAATTCTTTTCTGCAAACACGCTATTATTCCTTTGGCAATACCAAATGTATCTTTAGCTTCTGATTATTTAGCCTAACAATAAATATTTTTTTAAAAGAAAAAAAAAATACAACTCACTTTAACTTTACAATTTATTTAGAGAAGTCAGAAAAAAAAAGCTGTACTAAATGTGTAGGAATTGGAAATCTATGTAAATACATAGTAGCTACATATATCCATTCTTGGGGTCCCAGTTATGCCTTGTTATGCTGTTCTGACATAAATATTTATGTGACATGGAACTCTGATATTTTTAACAGAGTTCTCCATGATTTTCCAGTAAACATTATGTGCAAACGGGGAGGGGGGGAACAGCACTTGTTAGTTCACCAGTGAGGGAAAGACACCAGCTGGATGCAATAGTGTTCTGGCATGTAAAAATCCACACCAGTGCAGCTCAGTCATATCAGACACGCAAAAATCCACTTCACCATCAAGGTTGCTTTGCTGAGAGCAGCCTGGGATCTCTAATTAGCTGTGAACTCTCTCTGAACTTTTCCTTGAGCTTAGTGCTACATTGTGCAGCCTTCCTAGTGTTTAATAAGGGTGAAATCACACTGCAGCACTAATCTAATTCAGGTAAAAACAAACAAAGCAGGAGATAGTCGCCTGCTGGAGGACAGCCTTTTATTAGTTCCTGTGCTCAAAGTGGTGCTTGTCCCTTTAACCCAAAATAGCCCTTTTTGTCTAGCACTTGGTTTAAAAACAAGCAGCAAATCGTTTGTGGTAGTGATCTGGGACATTTAGGTGTGTGCAGGCCCCATGCCTGGAACTAGTGCTGGTCTTCATGGGGTTTTCAGCAGGAGAACTGGTTTTCAGTGAAAAGAAGTGAGTTTTCTAAGATAGGTGATTTTCTTAACACTCATATCCATTGAAAACAAATATGTAGGTTTTTCATATCTTTCCTTTGTCAACAAAAAAAAAAAAGGTCATAAACCCAAATGTTTTACCTAAAATAGTACATTCTCACTCAGAGGACAGGTAAACAGGTGCCCTGTCTGCCTTGTCTCCTATCCCTTTCTTGCAGGGAAAGCAAGTGGAGATAAAAACAGCCAGGATGTCACACAGCAAAACTTGGGCAAAGAACTGTTCAGCCTGCTGCAGGATCCTAAGCAGGATCAATATAAGCACACCTTCTCTCCCAGTTTCCAGGGAGCTGAGGTGGCATCTTTACATCTGGTAGAGTTCTGTTTTCCTTCCAAGGATGTCCATATAACATAAATAGGGAAATGAATGCAACCATTTGGTTTCAGAGGGAAAGAAAAAGTTGTTGCTTCTACACCCACTAAACCATGGTAAGATCAAAGTAAACCAACATAAGTTAAAAATAAAAATAATTTTTTATTAACATAAATCACTTTCCTGGACTAATTTTCATATATAACCAGGTGTTAAACTTATCCAATCCATGGGTCTGTTTCTGTGAAGCACAATGTGAGATCTTAGGATCTGAAGTGGAATAACCAAGGAATTTACTTCATTTTCATTGCAAATGAATGAATGAATGAATGAATGAATGAATGAAATCCTGTGAAATTTCCAATACCCAGTACAGCAGAACAGAACTAGTGTGAAACCAGGTGAAACCTCCCCAAAATCCTTTACACAGCACAAAAGATGAATGTGCAGCCTGGTGCAAATCTGAACGCAGCTTGGAAAGCCTGCAATGAATGGGAACAGCATTTCCTTGTGGCAGTGGGAGAGATAACAGGATTGAGTGGATGTGGAAGCAAAAGGCACTCTGAATAATGAACTGCTGAATGAGAGTGGAGTCCGGATTGCAGTCCATACCTTATGGCTATCAGCGAGCAATACAGTGAGTGGAAATGGGCTCTGAAAAACACATTCAATCAGGGAAATTGCCCCGCCTGCAGCTCATTAGCAGGATTAAGTCCTGATACAAAGTGACAGTCAGTATTATTTGTTTAGGCAAAAAGCTCGCTCCCTTTGTAGTTTTTGGCATATCCAGCTGGCTTTAACAATACGGATCTGAGACAGCTAGTGTAGCTTTAATGTTAAATTAGCCAGGGTTAAAAGCTTGCCAAGGCCAGGCAGGAACAAAGTGTTCTTTTTTGCAAAGCTGGCACATGGGGCCAGTGTCATTTCAGTAGCACCCATGCGGTAGCTACTCCATTTCCCGCATCCACGGCAGCGTTTTCCCAGGTATTAGATGTCATTTTGTCACCAGAGTGCCACACTGCTGCAGCACGAGGGAGATCGGGCTCCCCGGGATGGGCAAACCCCGAACCCGAAAGATCAGCCCTTTGTTTAGAACAGACTCGCACTGCTGAAACCTGAGGTCTGTTCTGAAGTCTAAACAAGAGATAAAGGCTCAAGTCCTCAGCTGGTAAAAATTAGCGCCGCTACTGTGAACTTCTGGAGCTGCTGCAGTTGCGTTTCTCGTGAGGCAGCTGGAGCGTGGTTGTTCCAGCTCCCGAAGAACCAGCTCTGGAGGGGCAGCTCATGCCCCAGAGCTTCCTAAATATGGATGGTGGTCTGGATCTAAGCTCAAAAAATAATAAATATATATCCAGGCTGTTACAGCAGTTATTAAATTGCTGTTTCAAAATCAAACACAATGTGGTTTATCTTTCTTTTAATATTTGGAGGATAAGCCTGTGTTTATGGATGCTGGATAGCTGAGGTTGTGTCAATGTATTTAGGGGAATTATTTGTGTATTCCTGTACAGCAGCATAGCATCCAAAGCATGGGAATGTGTTTGTTCCTAGAAATCAGTAGTTTCCTTTCTAAATGCAGCTACTGCACGATGTTCCCTTGCCCCTGTTGCTGGCACCCCACTACCACTCTGCCCAAGCCAACACAGACCTCTTCTTGCACTAAGGAAATAATATGAATCTAAAAAAATACTTTAAATTACATTTCTCATTCTCCATAATTATTTGCTATGTTTCTTTTCCAGAGCTTAATCGAATGCCTAGGCCTGGGGGGTTTGGAATAAATTTTCTCTGGAGTTTACCCTCAATCTGCTCATTTGCACCATTTTTTCCACAGCAGCTGGTGTAAGAGCCAGGAGTGCTTCTCTCACAGTGCTGTAGTGCTTACGCACCTTGGGGTCATCCATCCCAGTGATGCTTTAGGTGATCTGGGTTCGAGAACTGCGGTTTATTGTGTTTACAAGAAACCAGCACTAAACCCTATAACATTCTGCAGTGTCAGAACATGACATGCTAATATCTTAAATAAAATGTGAAATAAACATGGTGATTTAAAATAATTGAACTACTGTGAACTTTGACATTTAGAGGGCAAAAGATGATGGAAAAGTTTGCTCATGTCACAGCTTAGTGAAATCTTAATGGTTCTTAATCTTAAGAATCAGGCATGCAAGATAAAAGGAGTAGTGTTGAAAAAAGAAGATTGATATCTTAAAAAAGTTTGATTGAAAAGTAGAGTATGTGGATCAAGCTATACCAAACCTTTACAAAAGAGACTTGTTTGTACCTATTGTTCTAGCACTGAGAATAAATGGCCAATATAACTATATAAGGCACTAGAATCTGTCATCATTTATGGCCAGAACAAGGCCATGGATAATGGACTGTAATGCAATATAAGTAGCACTGCCATGAAACCAGAGTAATTTAATTTAGATCAGAGGATTCAGTTTGTGTGGTATAGACTTATGAATATAATAATTCTTAGCCATGACAGATTATCCTGCCAATGTACTACAGCACTCTGGGCTTTTACAGAAATGCCATCCTCAGCTGCACTTTTTCTTTTAGTCTTTGCCCTGTGATATGTATTAGATTTGTGGTATATATGAGCCACTAAAGACCAAATTGAAATCCCTAAATCCAGTATAGTCTCAGAGATCATAACGTAAGCCGAAAACAACAAGAAAAAATTGTGCCAGTAACTCAGAGGATGTAGGTGATCATAAGTGGTTTTTTGAACAAGTAAGAAATAAATTCATGAAAGGCCCAAGGAACTGGGAAGGATTATCCCTATTTCAGGACAATGACTATATTCAGCCAAGGAAAGTAACATCTTGCTTATAGAAAATTATGTTTGAAAGTGTTAGAGAATAGTGATTTCACACACATTTTTTCTTATGTGTGGGAAATAAGCAGGAAACCTGGAAAATAAGTTTCTACATCCTCTAGAAATGTCCTATTCCAGATCTTACAGGTATTAAAAAGCTCATAGCTTTTCTCCTTTTGCTTTGCTTGTCCCGATTTTTTGTAAACATTTGTTAAACGAGAGGTAGACATTGTCTGTCCATCTCCTCTTGTGTGAGGACCATCTCATACCATCAAAAATGAGATAGATTATTCCTCTTTCTAGTCTTAAATATCCCAAGAGGAAGGATGTGTGTTGCCAACCACAGAAGATAGTGCTTGTTGTTCCTCACAAGCTCACATCATCCCTACCTGAGAACCTCCACCTTTGCCTTGCATGATCTTCAAGAAGTTTTGACACACAAGATGTGAAGAGCTGTCTTTGGTTAACAGTTGAACTCGATGATCTAAAGGTTATTTCCAACTTAAACAGTTGATTCTATGACTTTAGATAACTTTAGACTGCAGGTCAACTGTGCTTTAAGGCACCTCCTCAATCCTGACTCTGACCAGGGCAGGGATCTTGGGGGATCTTGCTTTGATTTCCTTTCAATCCTTGTGACAACGTCCCAGAGGTTAGAAAATGAGGGCCAGCTGAGGGAGGGTGGAATAAGGAGGTATAAGGAATTTATACCAGCAGAACTCCCTGTATGGGAGCTGAGATGTAACTGGAGCTCATTCTCAGAATCAGAGCCCAAGAATTGCTCCAGGTTCCTGCAGTTCACTCTCAGCCCTGGTTACTCCAATTGTTAAGTGAGTAGACAGAGACATCACAAAATGCAAGCTGACATTTCTCAGCAGTGGCTTTCTCTGGAGTGTCAAATCAATTAATGGTTTTAAGTTTTTGCCCTGAAGTATAAGACACTAATGCCCATATCCATGTTTTATCATTACAATTGTCCAAAGGTTTTATAACTGCATACAATAAGTGGAAAAAAGAATCCTGAGGGACCTAGGGCTTGCATAGAAAAGAAGCCAGTTGGATTTATTTAGCTACTTCATGTTGGATCATTGAATAGAAACCTGATAGTAGCACAGGAACATAGTAACATCTTTTAACTTGTTTTTATTCCACCTATTTTAACTTCACAGAGATTCAGAAAACAGACACCGTGACCCACAAGTGTAGTTAGTTCTCAGCTTGTAACACACATGTGAAGAAAGCATTTGTCTGCTTAGCCAAGGTTCATTTGCATTCATGGCATATGGAGCTGAACCATTCCTGGTTTCTCTTCTGGCCAAAAATGCATTGGATCAAACTTATATCTGGTGCAAGAATGTTGATTTCAGTTACTTCAGCAGTGAATATGACCAATAGCTTATTTTTAGGCCAGATAATGATCCCAGTAAAACAATACTGATGACTGTAAGTTTGGCTCACATTAATAGATTAAATGTGGGTAGATGCAAACAGATGGCATCGGTTGCTTTGTCACTTCCTGGCAGAACTGGCCTCATTAAAACAGCAATTTTGCTGAAGCTTTTGTGGCTGTGATTAAAGTTGCCAAAACTTTTAAATAGGCAGAATTTCAAAGTGATAGCTGGGATGGTTTCCAAATGTATCTGGCATAGTACAGCACTCCACATTAGACTTGTAAAGCTGGATGTTTTTGAGAATAAAGGAGGTCTTTAATTTACCCAATAGGCTCTTTTATAATTTCATATGTCATCTGCTGTATTTGTAGGAATGTTTGTTTCCCTCCAAAGAAAACAGTCAGTGGGATGCAGTGAAGGATTATTTAGTAAACAGTTTCTGGATGGCTGCAGTAGCACTGACCCCTCTTCTCTGAGCTTTTTCAGAAACAGAACAGGGTGAAAATGTTCTCACAAGTGATAATTCACAAATGAATGTGGGCGAGAGGGAGAGAGGAGAGTTGGGAAGCTCAGGAGCTGCGTTCTCCAACGCGCAGCAAAGGCAGGGGGTGACAAATACCAGCTCTTGCTCAAACTGCAGTTTGCTTCTTTTGCAGTGGGAGGTGGTGCTGCTGGCAGGAAGAGCAGCACTGCTCTCAGGTTGTACCCATGGATATTTGCAAAAGCTTTGGTGTCTACTGCCCAAGAGAAGAGTGGCTTTCAGTATTGCTCTGGTGCTACAGAGAAATGCCTTATCCATTGAGCTCCAGTGCAACCATGAGCAAACTATTTAACCTTTCTATCCCCTATTTTATTCACTGTCAATGTGGTTTTATTTTTTTTTATGGGGAAGGCAAAGGGTATAAAATTGTCTGAAGATTAATTGCTGAAGAATGCTAAGAAAACTACCTGCTAGTGTCTGTCAAAGGGATAGATGTGAGGGCAAAGGAGAGTAGAAGTGGTCTGACATTTCTGAATTGAGGCTGGAGCCGGAAGACATTATATTAGTAAAAAACATTTTGTCTACTTGTACTTTTCATAGAATTATAAAGCTGTTAAAGTTGGACAAGACCTTTAAGATCATCAAGTCCAACTGTCAGCCTAGTACCACCCCCATGTTCACCATTAAGCTGTGTACTCAAATGCCATATCCACATGTCTTGTTTTACGCTTCCAGGGATGGTGACTCCACCATTTCCTTGAGGAGCTTGTCCCAATGCTTGACATTTCTGTGAAATTTTTTTCCTAATATCCAAGGTAAACCTCACCTGCTGCAACTTGAGGCCATTTCCTCTTGTTCTGTCACTTGTTACCTGGGAGAAGAGACTGATCCCCACCTGGCTACAAACTCCTGTCAGGGAGACCAATAAAGTCTCCCCTGAACTGCCTTTTCTCCAGGCAACTTAAAAATAAAGGGATTGCTTTTTGTTGGTAATTAGCAGGTTAAGACTTGGATCTAATGATGGGAGATACTGAGTGCAAACTCAGATGAATCTGATGAGTGGAAAACATATTTAACATTTGGAAAAATTAAGCCAATATTTTATAGGTCTCAAATACATAGCAATCATTTTCACTCCCCAGGTTCCAAAAATATTACAAACAGGCCACATAGAAAACCCTAAAGTTTGATATACAATATCTGGCTTTAGGAAGGAGATTATGTTTGCACATGTGCTGGTCTATTGCAGTTAATGATATATGAGAAACACAGTTTTAATGGGTTCACATATTATTTATTATGGGAGCAGAACATCATAAATTTGATAACCAGATCCTACTAATTTGCCAAAATATGTAAGAAACACAGTGGCATAATTGTGTTTGTACTGTATTCACTTGTGTGGAGTAGTTTAATTTATATTCATGGGAAATTTCCATTCAAAGGCAAATAATGCAATAGTATTTGCTTCTGTGCATACTTCTATGAGATCTTGCACAGACATGAAAAATTCTGCTACAGAATCCTGGTATCTCCAGTGAAAAAAAGGGACTATTTTACAATTACAAATTAGAAACTGCTTGTAACTTATTACTTC
>QWTY01022062.1:9352-20481 GCA_008033365.1 Pseudorectes ferrugineus | reverse complement strand
ATCACCACTCCATGGATCCCAATGGCATCCCGTTGATCCTCTTCATCTGGTCTTCTTGGAGGTGAGGGTCCTCCGGAAAACATAGAGTTCAGTGGATTATGACACCTCCTCAGCTCCCTCTCACGTAAATGTCCTTTGGATGTGGCCTTCCTGGGGTGGGCGTTTTGCAATTGAGCCAGTTTGTGTGAGGGAGGATGGATGATCACTCCCTCTGACCAGAGGCTACACCACACACCCAAAACTCATCCTCCCCCATTTGTTGTGGGGGAGTGTGTCCAAAACTGGCCTCAGCAGATGAACCTGCAGGCTATGGCCTTCCCTAGTCCAAACCTCACCAGAGCTGATTTTCAGGGCAGCAGATGGGTTTGGCTGTCTTGTAGATACATTCTTCTCCCTCAGCCTTGTTTACTTCTCCCTAGACCTGAGATAATTGAACAACAGCGTCACCTTTCTCTTATCTCAGGTTCCCTTAGGCGGCTTAACTCACAGTCCAAAGTTCCACTCAGGAGGCATATTCAGGGAGGGGTGGGCTTTGGTGGTTGCAGCTTCTTTATGCAGTTTTGCCATAATGGGCAAAAAGTCCTTCATAACAATGTTTAAGCCATTAACCATAACATTTCAGTCTCTGACAAAGAGTCCAGTAAATACATGTTTAAATGGGAAGAACTTAATGCAGAGAACTGATGCAATTCAAAAGATAAGACATTAGAAAATAATTTGTTTCATATCACACTTATCTAGATCACTTTGTTGATCTAGAATAAGTAGGTTATTGTTTTAGGAACTGACTGAAAAAAAACATTCATTCAAGACTATTCATCTGAGTTCTCTCAACCAGACTTAAAGCTCCATTACTTTGTCTTTCTCCCCCATTTCTGGACTTACTTTCCCTTGAACAATTTCACATTTATAAAAATATAGATTAATTATATAGATGATTTTTAACAGCAGGTAATGCTACCATGCTAAAGTACATGACCTAAACTAACATGTTAGTTCACATTTCTTTTTAAAAATTTCCTCTCAAAACTACAGTGTATGTATTTCAAGTGATTATACTGTATGCTCTCTGTTCTTCTTTTAATGATCTTAGGTACAGTGCTGATCAATTTTTTACCTTAACCCCTGCCTCACACCATCTAATCACACAGGCATCTGAAATTACTTGGCTTAAGCTTCTAATGGCATGAGTGAAACTCTTAATTTCCTTTTCAGGGGCACTTTCATGTTCCACTATATTAACATTTTTATGTAACCACGAGGAAAATAAAAAAGTAAAGCAAATGTGAATTTAGGCAACAGCAAAGAATGACCAAAACAACAGCCTCTACCTACACTATACAATAATTTTCCAACTTTGGCTTTTCTTTCTAGAAATTTCCAGATGCTTAGGCCAATCTGAATTGAAATTTGAATGGACAATAACTTGGTGCAAGAAAGGAGCACAGCTAAACATTAAAAAAAAAAAAAAATTGTTTGAAGTCCAGAGTAAAGGACAGGTGAATCTGCAAAAAGTCCTAAACTTTGAAACATGAATTAGTCACAGACTGTAGCATCAGTACCATGGAAATTGGGAATGACTAGAACAGTTTCACTAGAGCTCATTTGTACAAGACTAGAAACTGACAGAAATTAATGTTATCAAAATGTATTATGATGACCACCAGTGTTTCCATGCTGCAATACTTCTAGGTAAATATTTCTTGCTAATCTGTCAGAGTTCAGGCCTGTAACTTTATTACACCATATTTTATGCTCATTTATGGGCAACTTGGTACAACTATTTACAATTTGCATGGGAGTTTTTTGTGTCATTTTGGGTAACAGCAGTAATAACATTTCTGTAATATCTAGAGGTCGATATTTTAGGAATGTATTTTCCTAATAATCATAGTGTTTGTAAAAACAAGCTCTTGCTTAAAATAGTTCATAATCCAAAACAAATAAGTGAAGGAAACAAACAGTGGACTGCGGATATTTACCTAATGCCATACAGTTTGTAAGAAGATGAAAAATAGTTGCTTAGACATGAAAATGTTCTTACCATTCTTTTTATTTAATGAACAGAAGAGAAGTCACTATTCAGAACTTTTTTTCTGATGGCCATGTCTAATTGTGGTTGCATTTCAGATTTTTTTCGAGATCCTGATGAACCCCGGGTTGAGGCATTGTCAGCATTAGGATCTGGGAGCCATTAGGTAATTCGGGTTTCATATCTGTTCAGATTTGGCTGGGCTGGGATTGCTTTTATTTCTTTCATTTAGTGCAAATGATCTTGGTTTATTAAACAGTATTATGTAGAAGGTGATGACTGAGGTTAATGTGATGACAACTTTCTGCATAATCCAAAGTAAAATAAAGAGGGGAAGAGGAGAGAGGTAAAAAATAAAGAGGGCTTCAATTTCCTTTCTTTTATTCTTGCCAGGATAAAAATATTAGCCATATATTAAGAATCCTTATAACAGTATCAGCAATCATCATAAAAAGGAGAAACAGATAAAAATTAGCCCACTAAAAAGACTATAGAGCTCAAGGAAATCAGACAGTTTTGGCATACAGCTTTAGTTACTCATGTTCAGTGTACAGGGAAAATGGATGAACTGTGGGATCAAAAGCTGTTGTAGTTAATTAATTGTGGGCATATTTAACGTTCATTAGAGCAAGGAGTTTATTTGGCAAATTATTACTTAGTCTATTATTTAAGCCTACGCAATGCAGACATTTGAGATATTTGATGGCATAAGGTGCTGACATGAGAATGTGCTTTATAGAGAAAATTTTAGAATCTCTGTATTTTTGAATGCTATTTAACTCTGTCCTTTTTTAACTACGAGAAGAACATGCAGCAGACACAGAAAGACTCAGAGATACAGCTCACAGTTTTCTCAAAAAAACCCAATACCAACAAAGAAAAAAGAAAAATTAACTGCAATGTTTGCAAATGCTGTTGTATGCACATCATGGTTTATTGACAAAATTTGGGCAAACATCCAAGCTATATGATTTTTTGCTTAAGATAACAGAACAGCAACCAAAAAAAAAAGAAAACCCTAAAAAATCCCACCCTAGTAGATACTTTCCTCTTTCAATGTGACTTTCTAAGGTTGTTCAGGAAATTAGTGCTAAGTTCCTTACACAGAGGCCTCAGTCTCCTCACCCATACTTTCCTTTTTTAGTTACACCATACTTCACCTTACATAAGTACAGAAATTATTTATATTTCAGCTAACTTAGAGGAACTAAAAGGCCTCTCATTTACCTTTTAAATCCCCTGGATAATTGGCATTCCAGATGTTTGCTTCTGGTTTTCCTGAAGTGACTCCTGTGGAAGAGGTTAGCAGGTCTCTTGAAATGTGTGCTTTTAAATACTTTTTTCTGACTCATAGTCATAAGTAAGACTAATTTAAGACAGATCAGACTATATTTTTCTGCTTTACTTAGACAAACAAGATAACTCCTTTCTTTTCTGTCTAAGAAGCTAAAAACATACATGTCTTGATTCCATAAAGCCTTGAACATGAGTTGCACATAACCTACACTATTCAATAATATGTTTTCATGTATAAGAGCTACTGGATAAAATTTCACAAAATCAAGCAACGACATGCTTTTCTATGTGTGGAAAGCTTAGGTATGCATCAAAAAATCTCCACAGACACATATGGAGAATGAAAACATCCATTGGCTTTCCCTGCAGCAGTTTTACTCAAATCTCTGGGACAGAAGTCTCTATAATTATGTTTATGGGCTACTATTATTAGAGCTGCAGCATGAAATTGTGAAAGAGCTTCCAAAATTATTAACAGTATAATTGTAATTGTATGTATTTGAATTTTAAATATGCTTATTGGTCTAAATCATGGGCTTTATTAGGGCAAGACTGGAACATTTAATTGTAGTAAATGGAGGCAGTCCCTGTCATGTTTGCAAAAAAGTCCCTTAACTCAAGCAGACAGCAGCTGTTCCCACGGCTGCTGGACACAAACTTTTCTATACCATCAATTCTTATGCCTGTAGGAGCTGATCACTGGTTGGTGATGCTCACCCCTTAGCCCCAAAGAGTTATTGAGGCAAAGCTGTCATCAAAACTGAGAACAATAATAACAGCTTAAGTTCTGAAAACAATCACAGATTCTTCCTTTGGACTAAAATTCAAAGTACGTGGACAAACTTCATGTATTAAAAGCCAAGTTCCAAAACGATGGTCAAGTGATTGTGATATTTTTACCAATTACATTTTTCTTTATTTGCCTAAAGCATTTCAATGTCAAAAAGAAAAGGGTGTATTGAGATTCTGGTGTATGGCAGATACATTAATATATAAAAGTGTGAATATCATGTAAACATTGATACATAAGTGCTGGGGTTTTCTAGTGATAGACATCTTACATCAATTTAGGTTAAAGTAAACCGGCATACAGCTTTTTATTGTTGATACTTGCAGCTTGATTGAGATAATATCTCACCATACCAGAGCTTGTCAAACATACAAAGAGTTTCAAAAATAATTTTTAAAAGCTGGAAAAAAATCCCAAACCATAAATAGAAAGGGAAGTGCAATAAATGTTAGCTGGGGATTTTAGTTTTCCTTTGTCTACTATCATGAGTAAGCAGCCTTTTATTTTTTATTTCTTCCTCTAGAAGTCCAGACTGATTTCATATTTATCACTGCTGGAAGGGAAAGGACACCGAAGAAAGAAAGAATAAAATCCCAAACCACAGAATAACAGAATCAGAGAATCACAGAATGGGTAAGGCGGGAAGGGACACTGAAAGGGTCATCTGGTCCAACCTTTCTGCTCAGCAGGGTCATCCTAGAGCACATGACACAGAATTGCAGCCAGACAGTTCTTAAGTATCTCCAGTGAGGGAGACTCCACAACCTCTCTGGGCAATCTGTTCCTAGGCTTGGTCACTGAGTTCTTCCTCATATTCAGATGGAACTTCTTGTGCATCAGTTTCTGTCTGTTGCGTCTTGTCCTTTTCCTTGGCACCACCAAGCAGAGCCTGGCTCAACTCTCTTGACAGCCACTTTTTAGATCTTTATAGACATTGATGCTGTTCATCCAGCTCTCAATCCACTCACTGTCTGCTCACCTGGTTCACACTTCCTGAGTTTGCCTATGAGGATATTGTGAGACACAGACCCAAAGAAAAACAAAAAGACAAAGAGCAATGTAGTCTTATAACTAGTAAGCAACACTGTAATTTTCATTCTGAGTTCACTGAGCTTGTCTTTTTCTTGCTTCACCCTGAAAGGGAATATCTACTGAGAGCAATGCAGTTACTTGTGTAAGTTGCTTTAACTCCTACCAAAAGTGTATTTTATTAAAATGTTAATCTCTTCTTACTGATGAACTAGATGACATGCCATCATAATTAAGTATTTTAAAACCTGAAAATTGATTGCTATCATAGAAAGGTGGACAGGAGGGTAGGAAGGCAGGAAACAAAGAAGGCAGGAAGGGAGGGATCAAGTGAGGTAGGTCACAATGGAAGAACAATCCTTCAGGAAAATAGATGCAAACAACTAAAGCCCAGTAAAGCTGTTTAGCTACCTACAGTGACCACATTGTCATTTTCTCTTAGTAAAAGGAAATCATTGTTATGATGATGCCAGTTCTAATAGGTATTTTATGGATGGACATAAAAGCACTAAGTGACATTCAGCTGTTGGTGTCCTAATGTAAATCTCAGCCTAAACTCCTAACCATCACAGTATTTTTGGTATATTGAAAACAAAACCAAACCAGCAACAACAGCAACCCCAAAAACAAAGCAACAACAAACCCACCAACCCTCTCCCAACAAAAGAAAACCAAACCTGACCCAAAAACTTCACAGAGTTTGAGCTCAGAAATTCTTTATCAGTGTCAATGTGAAGAGTTAATGTTTCTAAGGAGAGCTTGAATAAACTCAAGACAAGGGGCTGATTAGTTATCAGATGGAGTCAAGATAGTCCATACTCATTCCACCATACTTCAAGTGTTTTAATGAGTTAAAAATTTAGATCTCTTCCTTTAGGTTCCCCCAAAAGAGAAAAAAAATACCCCTGCCCCAGAAATTACTTAACTCTCACACCCACTCTCTCATACTCCTGTCTCTCTTTCCTGAGTGTAGGGCAAGCCTAACCAGCTAGATTGAAAATTAAAAATGGACTGTGTAGAAAACTTTGCCTTGTGAGCAAGGGATATATAGCATATCTTGCACCATGATGCTAAGAGGCAGCAGCACTCTTTCTTAGAAGAAAATAGAGCCCCCTGTAATAGAGCCAGGAAGTCAGTTAACAAATTAATAATGTTTAATTCAACAATTTTCCCCCTAGCTCTCTGTCATTTACTAATATAGTTGAACTATGCTCTAGATTCAACTTATACTCTGAGGGACAACTCCTCAGACAGATAATTTACTGTTGCAGAAAAATGTTAGTAGTACTCATGGGACTAAACAAGAAATTAAGGGAGAGCATATACCTAAAAGACATCAAGGGAACTTTACTCAGAAACAAAGAATACTATCTATCTAAAGCAGAATACTGAAAGAATTGTGCAGAGAGGTGGAATATATGGTGGATGGAGTAATAAAACACTCATGAAACTATCCTTAAAGTCACTTACCCCTATTATTTCTGATTTTAACTTGAAGTTCTATGAGTATCAGCTAAGCACTTTTCATGGTTAAATTTTTCGCCTCTGTTGGCTTTACTTAAGGTTATCCTTGTGGCAGATTCTTCAACCTGAAAAATTTCAAAATACACCTTTTAAACTAGTGAACTTTTCTTGTAAGAGAACAGATTTTCCTGATATTATATATTTCATATCATGGTCAAGAATAATAATATTTATTTATTAGCAATATATTTGCATGCAAATTAGTTCAGGAAAACTGAGATGGTGTGGAGAAAATAATTGAGAAGAAATGGAAACAAAAGATGTAGGTGTTTACTTGGTACTTATTATGATGCTAATCTCTTAATTGGCTCTGAAAATATCTGAGAGCTTATATTACTTTTGACTAATGTCGGGCTAATTCAAGAAGAATGACTATGATATATTTTTGCTAAAGCAGAACTTGAAAACGAAGAGAAAAAACACTAGCTTGCCCATGATACAGAATGTCAGTAATGCAATTAATAAGTCAGTTTTAAGAACCAAGAACGTCACAGTGATATTAGTCATCCCCTATCACAACATTCAAAATGACACAGTAAGTTACAAACACAAGGCAATTTTAGCTATCACATAGTATTTCTTGTTATCTTAAGATCATTAATACATTCTGACAGTCTGTCATCAAGCAATCCAGTTTCAAGATAGCTTTTCTGGCTTAAGCTTTCACAGCAGTGGAGTCCTATACAAGGAACACCCACTGCACTAAAATCACTATTCTTCCTCTTAATATATTCCAGTGGTTACTATCATGAAAAGTGGTTACACTTTTTCACTTTATGAATCTGATTAAACCATAACATCCTGTTTGTATGTTGAAAAAACTGTTCAAAAATAATCTGCTTCATCCCTCCTTCTTTACATTGTGTTCACATCATAGAAAATCAAGATGTGTCTCAAAAACTTAGCTTTCACATATTCTTCATTGTGCTTAAAAATTAATGTAATTAAGAGTTAACTAGAGTGAGTTTGGCATGCTTTTATTTGTCTGTTTTCCACACTACAGTTCAAAAGCCTTCAGTTTCTGTCTTCTGCCTGTGTGTGAACCACAGTTTAAACAATCTGTCTGGATTTAACTGCAGATTAAAAGACCTAAATTTTTCTTCCTACATGTGGGCTGAATGTCAAAATTGCCAGGACAGTTATTACATTCAAGACAGTAGAGGAAATCTGCACACTTACTCATGTCACTGTAGGTATAGACATGGAGTCAGCTAATTACAATAGACCTCACGTAGCCAAGAAGTGCCATTTCAGGTAATTTATGGTACCTGGCTCATCTTGAGGGACTTGCAGGTATGACAGAGGACCTATAGAAGACCTGTGTGTGGTTGATGGAAATCAGATAGGAATCTCTCTATCATGTACAACAGCAAGCCTATCCAATGTGCACAACTCAAGTGTCATATATGGCACACTCATTTCACCTGAACCGAGTCTTCGTTGAGCATAACAACAATAGAAATCTAGGCAAGTTAATATGTAGATACCTGCACCTTCAAATTGAAGCTTTTGTATCCAAGTTGTATTTTACACCACATTTTAATTTTTAAATTTTGTATTCAAGTTATATTTTACTTAAATAATTATATTAAAGTTAAATGTTCCACATCTTTGTTGCCTCATTTTAGTTCTTGAAGGCTTACCTCTTCTTTCCTAGTCATATCCTTTCCTCCCTCAATTTGTTTGCCTAATTTTTAATTTTTCCATAGTTTTTCTTGTCTACAAATCTTCATCTTATCTCTTGTAGAGTTTCATATAGTTATTTCTTGTCTTTTTTAAATTACAGAGACATCTGTCTTGAAGAACAATTCCACTAATTCCACTACTGTTGCCCTTGATTTCCTCCTTACGTATTTTCTAATTTTTTTTATTTGCATCTAAACATCCCAATGTACTCTAGGAACTATATATATTGCTACTATATCAGTACAGTTAAATATTAATTAATATTAACATGATTGGAAAAAGAATCCATTTCATCCTTAAAAGAATTGCTTAGCAGCTCCAGTCAGCCTCTACTTTTTAGTCCTCCAGTGTGTTTCTGTCTTAAAATAACTGCTTTTGGTTGTTTTTTTTCTGTCCATAAGCTAAAAGAAATTAAATTACATGGCAAACCTTATGGGCTGGATAATAATATACTGAATTAGATTTTCAAGTAACATATGAAAGGTTTTGAATCTGTGTAACAGCTATAGCTTTCCATAACAACATTTGCTCTGAGGCAAAGCTACCAAGATGAAATCTAGATTTTGTGAAAGTTTGTTTCTGGATTTAATCTTAGGAACTCAGCTCTGATTCTGTTTTTTGCAGGTGGAGCAGAAGTCCACTTTTGGCTTCAAGGATAGAAGAGAACAGATGTGGACAATGCTGTAAGAAGGATCCAGACATGAACATTAGTGCAAAGAAGTCTATCAGCAAAAATGTGCAGCAAGTGCTGCCCTTCATTAGAAAATACTCCTATTTCCATATAAAACCTCCCAAATCTTAGGAGTAATTGTAAAACTATTCACTGCTCACTCAAGCATTTCTTTGTTACTTTCTATTTCATATTCAGGCCCTCATCTAGAGGCAATAAAAGTGACCAATATACAGTAAATAACTGAATGTCATTTAGCTCAACCATTTGACAAATAGAAAAATTTGGAAAAGCACTGTAGCAGTATGGGCTGGCATTAAAAATTCACAAAAATATGAACTTTATTCATAATATTGAGTACCTTTGATAGCTTTGTGTAAAAAAAAGGTATGTTATGCCAAATACAAAAATTTTTCTTCAATGTGCATATTACTTATAATCAGAATCAAGAAATGATGGACTTATACACATTGGGAGTGACATCTAGCCCATCTGAGAGGCCACCTAGCTCACTTCTGCACTCAGAGTAAGGCCACCTTCCACACTGGGCTCTGTAGCAACAAAAGGGTACATACAGCAAGAGCTTATATGAATTTTGTAAAGGAAACCTGAAAACATCTTTGTAATTACAAATTACTACATTGAATTTAGTCCAAGTGCCTAACCATGACACAAACAGCACACACATCTATATATCTTAGGTTATAATACTAATTAGCATGATTTTTATATTTGACCACAGGAATTTTAAAGATATGTAGGAATTAAGTGCAAGTATGTATGGCATACAAAACTGGAAATGTTAAGTCCATCTCAAATTATGTTCCAAGATTCTGCAAGCTTATTTCAAAGAAAAATAATGAACATGTTCAATATAATTATTTTATGGAAATCAAGATAAAAATTTTGATGTCATGCTGATTTTCCCTGTTTTCCCACCTTCACAGAAAAAAAAAATCAGAGTTTTTTTAGTCTTTTTGTTTGTTTGTTTGCTTTTAAGAGTTTAGAAACTTTTCACTATCCTTATTTGTCCTTGAAAGTCAAGCCCCAATTAACTTTGAGTAGCACTCTCCATTTTCTGCTATCCACAAAAAATAAGAAAGCAGAAAAATCCATGGTCTGCTACCAGAAACACAGGAAACAATAAATCTATTTAGATATATTTTTATTTTAAATATGGCTGATATCACAACAGTATCAATAAAGTTCATCTTTGGAAATAGTAAAATCCTTGGAAAAATAGTGGCAAATTTTACTTCCTTGGATATAAAGAGTCTTGGAGGTTCAGAGTGAGATGAATGGGGCAATTCATACATCTCAGAGGCTTTATTCTGTTTTTTTACTTGCCTCAGGCAAAAGACAGTTCATCGGCTTACAGCGTTTTCATGTATTTGAGGTTATATCTCTTGAAACCATAGAGGATAGAAATACAATAAAAAATAATATATATATATATAAACTTGGGATCATGGAAAACAAATTTTTAGGGAGTGTTTAATTTCAGTGTAATGGGAAACACACAGCTCTATTTATGCCAGAATACACAGGTATGCTTCTAGGGGATGTAAACTTAGAAATTGCTTTATAATTCTCCCAAAGAGTATAGAGGCATGACAAAATACCACTGAATTATACTCAGCACCCAATTTTTATAATCTTTTTTTGTTGTAAATCTATTTCAGCCTCTTTCAACCCATCTATTTCCTTTAATAACTGATTTTTTCTTTGATGTAAATGTTTATTTTTTAAGACCATAAAATAAGAAAAAGGAATAATCAAATTGTGTAGAGAAAATATTACTGAAAAATTGAAAATGCCAGGCAAAAAACATTTTGTTTTTAAGGACTAAGGTACAGACACTGTCATTCTGTGAGCATCTTCAACATAATAGCCTATGACTTGAAGGTAATATGCAATGAGTGTGATGCAGAGGTTGTTATGGTTTCAGGGGCTTCTGTGATTTTACTGACTGTAAAATCCTACAAACAAATATGTTAGACCTGATCCTGGAGGTATAATTCAGAGAATTACATAGCTTCCCTATATAGTGCAAATATGCATATACATGTACCTTCATATTAAGACCAATCCCATTTTTCCTC
>QWTY01022060.1:3060-16127 GCA_008033365.1 Pseudorectes ferrugineus | reverse complement strand
CACACAGCTTGGTGTCATTGGCAAACTTGCTGAGGGTGCCTTGATCCACTTCCTGTGAAAGTGTCTTCAGAGCCTGCAAATATATCTCATCAGGTCCCATGAACTTGTTCACCTCCAGATTCCTTAGATGGTCTTGAACCTCATCTCCTACGGTGGGCAGTTTGGCTGGGGTGGAGCTAATTTTCTTTGCAGCAGCTGATATGGGGCCATGTTTGGGATTTGTGCTGAAAACAGTGTTGATAACTCAGGGATGTTTTTTATTGCTGCACAGCATCGGGACCTATCCTGCTTCTTGTACTGCCCTGCCAGCAGATGGGCTTGGGGTGTGCACAGGACATTGGGAGGGAGACAAGATATTGGGAGAGGGAACACAGCTGGGACAGGTGACCCTGACCAATACTCATCTTTTTTCCACCAGCCATTGGATTGTAAGAAGGATTCTGAATGATAATGAGTTAAGACACTTCCTAAGGCAGAGTGTATTTTGGGATGACTGGTGTTTTTTTGTATTAACCAAACCTGTTCTGCAGTGTTGAATCTTGACTTGTTTCCCCTGTAACTTTTCTTCTTTCAGAAAGAACATTTTGCTTTGCAGAGCCAGTACAGAGAGAAAGATGCTGGAAACTTGCAGCACATGGTAAATAATAAGATGGCTTGAATTCCTGATTGAAGCTTTGATTTAATCTTATTCCATAAAATAAGCTTATAATGTTGTTTCTCGTGAACAAAAAAGTATTTTTCCATCCTGGTCAATAACTGTTGGATGTGTGGATTAAGTGGAAAGTGGCAGTACCATTTTAATATCCTGTAGTATTTTACTGACTAATTTAAATACTTAAACACTCCAGGTCTCATTTTTTGGTGAGTAACATAAAGCAGATGAGTGTTGACAGACATTTTCATAGTTGGTGATTTGCTCTTTAGATTTATTGAGCTTTAAAGTCCAGCTTCCTTTGAAACAAACATTTAAGGTTAACTCTGTCTGTTAGTGGAATTTTTAAGTTCCCATTTCTTTATTCATAGGATTGTTTTGGAAATCATGCATCTTTGATTTTGCTTAAAGCTTTACCAAGAGTAGGAATTGCAGGTTCTGTACATGAACTATGAAACTTATTACTCCTTGTGTGTGTTTAGAAAGCTGTGAATGGAAGGCAACTTACTTGTGAGGCTGAAGAGCCACAGGAACAAGAGGGTCTTCAGCCTATGTATCCTGTTTATCAGCAAACTTACTACAAAAACTGGAGCAACAGATACCCACAGAACTCAGGACCTGGAAGAGTCTACATCAATCCAAGGGAGCATTATGTATGATTCTGTACCCAGATGTCTTTAACAAAGGTTTTATTACCTGTTGAGTGTATGACCTTCATGTCTTGTTGGCTTTCATCTCTAAAATAATTGGGGTTTTTTTCCATGTGTGAAGAAGTTGTTTGGAGAATTCTATATAGGTAAACCATATGGAATTTGAGACTTAACTTGCCTCTAGTCTTTGGTATGTCTGTGTTTTTGTAGTAATATCGACCTGCCCAAAGAGGAGAGCCACTTAGCTTTATTAACCTTCACAGTCATAAGATATATAACCTATATTAATTGGTTGGCAGATGCCAAAATGTAGTTAAGCTTTTTCACTGTCTGTCTCTGAGATCATTCTCTCTGGATGTTTTATAATAACCTTACCTATGTAAAAGTGAATAAATATGAGCAAGACAACTGAATCCCTTGTGACATTAGCAGTCTCAGGCTGAGACATTTTTCTCCATCTTAGAAAACTTGGGATAATTATGATTTTGACTGGCCTTAGCTATTGATTTCTCAACTAGCTCTACCTCTCTCAGTCAAATGAACAACTAGACTACCTCTCAAATACTGACTGGCTGTTCCATAAACTACACTGTTTGTCTTCCCACCTTGTTAAAAGAGAAGCAATTGCCTTTACATCAAAAGCTTTTTATTGTCTATTGATTCTGCCTGTTGCTGGGTTTGGTTTTACAGTTAGGTGTGTATGAAACTTATTTGAAGGAGGTAGATGACTAGGCAGACAGAACTTTCTGTAAGTGTCTTGTGAAGCTACATCTTACCCTTAAACTCCTATTTAGCTGTTTTCCCGAGTATGACTCCTATTTTAAATGCTGCAGAGTTTATTTTCCTTGGTAATAAATACATTCCTTGGTTTTTTTCTCAGTTTGCAACAAAACTGCCTGTGATGTGTTCTTATGTCTTAGCAAGGAAAGAAAATATTCAGTTAACTTCAAATGCTTGTCAGCACTATCCTTTCATCTTAACCACTAGTGTGAAGTAACTGGAGAATGTCCTGATGTTACATGAATCTTTGTGTGTCTGTGGTAGTGGTTAAAAAATGTGCTCAGGATCTTTCTAGAAAAATAAGTTCTCCTGTGGACTAAAAAGTAAATATTTAGCAAGTAAAAAATACGTATATAATGTGTTAGTGCTGAAATGAGCTCACAGGACAATCTTAAAATATTTTAAGACAGCAGAAAAATGAGTTGTGTCTAAAATTTGCCAGAGAAACTTAACAGACTTGTGTATTCTCTAAGTACATATACACGAAAGTACAGAATGATGATTTTCTGTCAGCTGACCTGAAGTACAAAATGTTAAGAATGGCTGTGTCATGCTGAACTAGCTGTTGTACAGAACTGAACATTACTTCTGGGATATCAGTGTGTTTCTCTGCAGATGTTTGGATTTTTTTAGAGGTAAGAGTCAAGCTGTAGAAGCAGCAGAATTGAAAGCTAGCATAGGTAAGTGTGCTGCAGGCAGGAGGCCATTGTTAAACCTGTATTCAACCTGTATTCAGCCTGCATTCATCTCCATCACAGGACAACTTAATGAGATCCCTGTCCACAATAGGGCCAGGTAAACAAAATGCTTCTAGCTTGTTACAGGTAGCAGCTAGAGGATTATGGCTTGGGTGCCTGTGTTCTGGACACTGTAGAAGTAGGTATCAGCTGTTCTCTTGCTAAGCAGCTTTCTGGTAAATGATGTGGTTGAAGTTGACAACTGAAGGAATGGCAAAGAAAAAGGTTGGAGAGAACCTGTTTCTTGGGAGCTATCTTTGAAGCACTGTCACCTTGCTTTTCTCTAAGGAACTGGGCACATTCTTGTAAATTGAGCAACTGTTTTCAATTTTAAAGTTTCCTGCTGTATTTGAGACGTAAAGAAGGGCTTGTGTCCCCCAAAAATGTTTTTCCATAATGTTAGTTAAGTGGCTACCTCTTTATATGAGCATTGCCTCATCTATGCTTACATTACTGCAGCTCCAAAAAGCATCAGCTGTCAGAACATTGAAAGAAAACAGTGTCTTGGCCAAACAAATGACAGAACACTGAGATGAACTATGCTGCTTAAGATAATTTGATCAATATTACTGAGCAAAACTTGATACCAAAAATATTTGAATATACATTATAGAGTGGTTCAAAACTGTTGCTGTGGGAATGCTTCCTCTGCATCCATTAGTTCAATGTGGTATTGAGCAAGTGATCATTTCAGTCCCTTTTATGCTGGCAGATGATGCAAAACACAATTATTTTGGGTTCAGACCTCTTCTACTGCTTTTTATTCTTATTTGCTGATACTTTTTTTTTTTGAAGAATTAAAACTTTGGGGGAAGGAGGGAGGAAGGAAGAATGCTATCAACAAAGCTATAATTGGTTTATTAATTTGTAAAAATAGCTGAAAAAAGAAAAATGTAATCCAACTTTGTTGTCCAAGTTACATATCAACAAACTACCGAAAGCTTGATTTGCGAACTACCCATCAGGATGTAGTTTGCCCTAAAGTCATTAGGGAAATACATTATCACCTACACATTTATTACCTGTGAGAAATGGTTTCTTTGTAATCTGTTCAGGGACATTTAGTGTATTAGGTTTTTGAAATGTTGCTTTTAGTTTTAAGTGTGGCTGGATTTTGGGGGAGGGGATTTGGTGTAGAATGCTCAGAAGAGAACAGAAAAAATGTCTGCTGAGTAGGATTTCTCACCGAAAGGATTGTACATATAGAAGTAAGTTTGATCTGCTTTTTTAAGATGTAGAAAATGTCCTTTTTTATTTTTGTACATTTTCAAATGCTTGTATTTGTATTTTGATTGGAATAAAAACATTCAAAATATAAAATTTTCTTCTTTTTTTTAGATTTAAGATTGTTTAAGGTATGGAAAAATGCATCCATTTTTTGGGAAATATATTTCTTCTGTGGTTGTATATGCAGAGCATGTGTTTTTTCCTAACAGTACCACTTTGGAATATTGTGGTGTTGCATGCTGAAATCCTTTCAACATTTGCCTTACATAATAGGAAGCATATAGTACTGTGTGAAAATCCAGCACTTGGGTGAGCTGAACACCCAGAATCACTGGTGAGGGAGGTGGGGAAGGAGGGAAAGATTAGTAATTCACATTTCTAGCACTGATAAATGTAAATTGTCCTCTGCCCAAGTATCTCTAAATTCTACAAGGTTATCTAATCATAAGAAGTATAAGATTTAATGTTTGGAGTAAGTCCAAAGTCGTCATGGGTACAATATAAATGAAAACTAAGAAATTGTACTACTAAAAGAAAGGAAACACTTAATGAGATGTTATTAAAAGACTACCACTGTTCAGTCACAAATGATCTGAGTATTGTGTATCCAGCTCAAGGAAAGCCCAATAAAAAGGTGTGATAATTCATGAAGAGTGGAGGGAAGGTTCTCACCTTCAGAGTTGTTAACTTTGCCTTCTTTCTGGCGAATTTCTTCACCTTTTTCTTTCTTCTCTCCTCCTCTGAGGGACGCAAGTTCAGGTTCTATGTTGTTATATAGGTGATTAAAATGTATTACAGTAACTTTTTAATGCCACAGACCTGAAACTACTCTATCTGAACCACTGTATTGTGTGAAGGGTGAGTGAGTGCTGGACCAATAAGTAGTTGCAGAGCAGACGAAATTGTTTTGACAACTTGGGTCACTTCAGAGGTTGCTGACGAGGACAGGTAAAAAAAAAAAGTCTGTGGTAGTTAGCTGCTTGATTGCCCCGTGGGAGGTGGCCTGGGTTTTTTTTGTCCACCTGTGGCACATGTCCAGAGTATTGGGAGACTGGGTTTGACTTTCTGACAGAAGGTAAAGATGTGATATTTCTGCATTTTTTGAAAGGTATGGCATTCTTCTTGGTGAATAGCTTAATACCTTTAGCTGAATTATATTGAAAATGCACAAAAAATACATTGTGAATGTTAGTAGAAGTTATTCAAACAATGTCAGAAACCCAAGTAGGATGTGTTAGGCATTTTAATCTGCACTGACAACCCCTCAGTGAAATCTTTTCTATACTTGTTTTGTGATCTTACTTGAGTTGATTTTATGCTATATCTAAATCTGGATCCTTCAATTGTCACTAGAAAATAAATTGTATTTAAAAGCCTGGAAGTCAAACTGTCACTCCTCTACCCTTTGTGGGACTAGTAATCAAGACGGTAAATCGGAATTTACCTCACTATTTTGAGACCAAGTTGGAAATCAAGTAGACCCCAAGTTCCTCATCAACTGAGATAAATTTGAATTTCTGTGCAGGGCTACACAAAGAATGCATAGAGTATGCTAAATATATTAAAACGTCATTTCAATTTGACTGAGTTTAGCCACAGATTTATTATATTCCATTTTGAAATATACTAGGTTAAATTAGACTTATTATCTAACAGAGATTTACAGGAAACAACTTCTCTAATAATGATTGTCAGAGGAAGAAGTTTAAGATATGCCATAAAAGATTCCACTGTCTTTTGTTGTTGTTGTCCTTTTCCCAATGTTAAATTTTATTTGTTTATTACTGTCTTGGATCTCTGAATTATTACTTCTAATGGTGTTGCTGCATTAGATCCTGTTCCTAGGAAGGTGTGCCTGCAGGTTCACTTTCCCTGTCACTTCATCTTGCCTGTCCTATTAAGAAGTCTTACAGTCCTCTGTATGACTTCAGATATTCTGTGCTTGAATAGCTCCATTCCTTGACAGCAAAATATTTTGGGCCAATATTGTTTACCCAGTTCAGCTTATAACAAACTCCAGAAAATGACACTTTCGCTGCTGGTGTATGGCTGTATGCAGTAGGAGGTTGTGTGCAGTGCAGCAGTGTACCCACAAAAGATGCTTCAGCCCTGCCTTTTGGCTGGTCAGGGGAGAGGCAAACACCTAACCAAGTGTGGTCTCTACTGTCACCATAGTGTTTTATACTCACAAGAAAAAGAATTCAGAGATATACATAAGTTTTCTGAAGTGCCATCATAATTTGGGAATAATTGCTTTCAGGCACTATTTGTGGCAAAAGCTTCATTCCTTGTCAAGTGCAGTAGATAAAATATAGAGCAGTTGGATTTTTGTCTTATGTTTGACTAACCTGGCTCTGTTAAGACCAGACTTCAGCCACTGATGTGACTGCTCCTATTAAGCATAAAAACTGAAGGAGCCTGACTTTAATCCCACAACTAACAAAGTTCTTTGCTTCTTTGATGTGAATTGGGAGGTAAGAGAGAAATGGCTTTGGGCAAATAAAATGTCTTTGTATTAGCTTTAAGATTCAGATTGATGGATAGCATCACATGTTGATTGGTTTATCCAGCTAGGCTAAGCAAATGGACAAAAGGTGGCCAGAGGAAGGAACACACTGTTTCAGAGTACAGTGCTTTGTTAGTAATGCTTGTGACATCTCAGTATGTTGCTTACTTTCATCTGGATGGATTTCCTGTGGCCATAAATACTGCTAATGACCCTGCATTAGTAGCGAAAAAAACCAAATATTGGGCAAGGCAGAACATCTCACCTGTTTAGATGTGTTTTGTGTTGGTTCTTCAAGAAGTTTTAAAATTGACTACTAAAAGATTGGTTCTTAAACGTCCCACTACCTTTAACTAAAATGTCAAGCCATCTGCTTTACACTTCCCCCTACCCTGAATTCTTCTTGGGTGGACTTCACACCTTAAGTTATAAGGCACAGATGTGTCTACCGCATATAACAAAATTGAGTGGTCTCTAATTCTCTAGAATTGGTGTGGCCATTACCCAGGTTTGTGTGGACAGAAATATGGTTTTCCAGAATATCTCACTGTGGGATTGTTACTTGATCAGCCAGCAAAGCCCCTGTTGTCCTCTGACTTTGTACACTCAATGGTATAAATCAGAACTTGCAAGTTCTCCTTCTTGCCTCTGTTGTTTAAAAGGGAGCTTTTCACGGTGTGTTTCATTCAGTTCCATTGAGGATTAGTAATGAAAGTATTTCACATTGAAAAGTTGTCAGGCATCTTAAAAATGCCTACTTGTTTCTGTTAATTTGGCAGGTTGTCTGTCTCCTATCCCTTCCCTATACCTTTGCTCCTTCTACATCCTTAGGCTTTTTCTTCGTTCAATCATCTCATATCTCTCTTTTTTGCAGCTGGGAGAGGTAGCAATCTCTTCCCTAGGATTTCCATTTTTGTATTCTTGGCTAAATTATTTCTCACTAATACACCTAGTTGGGGCTTTATTAACAAGAAAATACCTAATGCAGTTGTCAGATGGAGAGTAGGTTCTATTTTGTTCCATATTTGTCTCTTACCTTTCTGCTCTGGCTTCTTGGGACAGTGTTAGTTAATTTTCGACTCTGTATGGAAATGTTTGAGATTCAGTGTTGCTGAATTCTTTTTCTCCTCTTTCATGTTCTATAACAGCTTGAGGGATGTGGTGTGTCTGTTTAACTCCAAGAAATTTTCAAAGTGGAAAATGGGAAACTTGTTAACATCAGCTACTCTCATTATAGCTGGACAAATGAAGATGATGTGGCATTGCAGATGGTTAAATCACCTGGCTTTCAGGTGATATGTGACATAGAGTAAGCAAGAAAAAAAGCAAACGTGGAATGGAGCTTGGGGGAAACAGCTCCTGCTTATACAAGAAGGTGATATTTAGACTACTTGCCTGTTGCCTTCTTGAGGCAGGATAGGTGGTGATAATAAAGTATAGTATAATAATTACATAAGAGTAGGGCTACGAATCAGCAAACAAGCAGAAAAATATTGTTCTCTGTCAAAGCAGTGACTCTCTGTTTTCTGAAACAATTTTAAATGAACCACAGGCAACCACTGTCTAGAAAGCTCCTCAGTTTGGGATGTGTCCTAATAGCAGGAAGAATCTGGTTAATTTGAATGTTGATGCTACTTAGATGATTGTTGCAGGTTATAGTAGGTTATCCCAAAGCCAGTGTGGAGACAAAGTGAGAGATTTAGAATTGTCACTTTCAAATGTGTTACTATAAAATCACATCCAAGTTTCACCATCTGCTTAACATGGGATCTGTATACAGATTAATTAGCCACATAGCTGTGCCCTAGTCCATCCAAAGATTCATCTAGAAAGCCAGAGATAATTGAATTTCTAGTGTCACTTATCACACTCAAGTGCATGATTTGCACAGCAAGTGTAATTGACCCCATGGGTATCTATGTGAAATAAAATGCCCAGTGGATACTTGTATCTAAAAGCATTGATTATACAGTAAGTAGTTTGAGTTACTGTATTGGGAAATAATTCAGTCTTTTTGAATTAACTGAGAAAATCTATTCTTTAAAGAATGCTGAGGGAGGGGCATGGAAGAAGCTGCTGTCAATACAAAGTGTCAGCTGAAAGTAGAAAACAACTTCAACTACAACTGAATAGCCACAGCAAGTAGTGGCATTGGCTTCTCTTGTAATGGAAGCTTCAGCTTTCAGATGAGTCTTCGTCTTGCAATACCTGAAGACGATTCAGAACTTTGCAAGCCTTTGCTTGGAAAAGCCACAGCCTTTTGTGTCTAAAGACAAAGCCGGGGGATGCACAATGGAGATGCCCGAATACTGCAGGTGCTCACTGCACCTTTGGCTTTCCCTCCCACTGTCCCTGTCTGAGGCTGCCTGGGAAGCTCGGCACAAGGGCTTCTGCTGCAGTTCAGCTTCTCTTGACATCAGCAGCTGGAGCTGGTACCAAATGTACCTCTGGACTGCTTTCTGATGCCCTTTGCCTCACCCCACCCCCTCTGCTGACACATTTAGCAACATTTTGGGATTTTTTTTTTTTTTTTTTTTAAACTTTCTAATGTTCTAGAGTTAAAGGAGCTAATGTTGGTGAGCTTTTGAGTTGGTGATTTAAACAAACTATGGCAGACCACGGTATGATTATGTATTAGCAGGCTAATGGATGCCCTGAAATGTTTGGAGCTGCTTTGGACCTACTCCAGCACCATTTGACAAGTACTGTCTGAAACACTCCTGACGTGTACTAAAAGGAAGAGCTTCCTTAGGAAACCACATGGAGTCATAGAGGTGGTAGTGCTTTTTTTCTGTTGTTAATGTTTGATTACAGCTCACAGCATAATGTTCATAGGCAGATGGCATCTTAATTTGATCACATACAATTCATGTCTTCCGGTTCCTGAGTAGACATTCGCTAAAGAGGGGGGAAAAAAACCCACTGAGGTGATATGCAAGTAAACTTGAATCTGGAATGAGCACATTAAGGGCTATGCTTAAGCAGTTTATGTGGGAGCTTACTGATAGTTAGACAAAAGTCGGGCAAGCTGGGCACCTACCATTATATGCTGAGCTATAGAGATGCCAAATCTAGCCAAAAACGGGGAGGAAAGTTTTTTAAATTACATTGAACTTGCCCTAACTCCAGTTGGCCAAGTTGCTGCTTACACAAATAAAAATATTTCATAGCATCCATTGATGCCACACAGTAATACTTTTTTTTTTTTTTTTTTTTTAAGATTCAGGGAAATAAGCAGAAGAAAATTCTTGTAAGCTTCCTACACACAATATGTATAAGACAAGATGCATGTTGATTGATGCAGTTCAGGAAACCGTCTGTTCCCTGTCACAAACTCCATCTTGGCATTTCTTACAAGTTTAATTGTATCAATAATAGCACACTCCAACAACAAATGTTTGCTCGCTTTTTTAACTGGAATTTTGGAAACCTCTAGAAAATCTAAGTATTTTTCATGTTTCTTCTGACACCTATTAACTACTTCCTCTTACAAAGATAGGCTTGCTGCTTCTCTGCATGTAACTAAGCATTGCTTTGTTTACTTGGAGATGGAAATTTAACTTTGAAAGATCAGGTCATTGTTGCCCATGCTTGACTGACATAATTATCAAGTTCTAAACAAGACCCCTCTATCTAGGGCTTTTTATTAACCTTTCCCCTTCCCTTTGTGACTTGGAATCTGAAGTCTTTTTACTGAGCTTTGTATTTTCTGTAAGTCTGTGCATTTAGCACGTGTATTTGTTTTGATTTACAGTTAATTTAGACTTACTGACACACTTGACATTTTTGAAGACAAAACTGAAAAAAAAAGCGGGGGGGGAAAACCCCCCACATCAAAACAAATTACCAAACTGGATGCTGGTATATGCTACCACCCAAGTGCCAAAAGACCATTTTAAGGGCTGCCACTGAAGTCCCACTTGTTTACTGGAGCACCAAACAAAGAAAGCTGAAGGGAATAGTGATTGTTGAGGACTACTGTGCATCTGGATAGCACTCACCCTATCTCAAGATAGCTTCCGTTGTATTAAGAGCTTGTATCTCACCCTGATTAGCAACAGGAAATAATTAAAATATAATCAGGCTCTCTTCATTAGAAATGTTCTTGAATACTTTGAAAACTGTCAAATAACTGTCTTCAAAACCAAATGTTCCTATAAATAAAGTAAAAGAATAATGTTGTGTCTCAGATTTTTTTTTCGTGCATGTTTGACTCTAATACCAGGATAAGCATGCACTGGTTTTGTAAATGCAGAAGACTGAAGCATTTTGGATATTTATACAGACTTAGGCTAGTGGGGCCAGCTCTTCCATAAGGCTGAAATTCCCAAAAGTCACCATATGAAGTCAGCTGGTGAAGGGATAAAGATGGAGTTCAACCTAAGTGTAAAGTGTATTTAACTCTGAGCCATTGGTACATTAATACAGGTGTGCTGCTTGTCCTGCTGTTTGGATCTCCCCTGCCTTGGGTGAGTGCCCAAACTGAAGTCTTTCGTTTAGACAAAAATATCAAAGGTACCTTTCTGTGTGTTTCCCTCTATGAATTGCTTTGCTGTTATTGAAATGCTTCTTGTTCCCAAAATATGTTCAGTGAACACATGGGGCTGCCCATAATAGGTTTTATGTGTCTTCAATTAAAACAATAAATGTCAGGACAAAGTGATTGTGCTTCCCCTTAGGCCTGTACAGGCGGTTCCAAAGAAAGCTGGTGGTTACTGCCAGGTAGGTGGTCAGTGCTGCTGCCCTCATTAGGTCTGTGATTGCCTGGTGTAATTATTGAGCAGCTTAACATTTGTGCAGTCAGCTGGAAGATACAGAGGAATATAAAATGAAGTGACCCTCATGATGCAATGCTGCTGTGCCCCTTCAAGTGAATTTTCTCTTTTGAAACATAGCTTTTTCTTGCTTTTTCCTATTTGAGAGAGCACTGTATGTACAGTGAAGTTGCTTAGACAAAACTGAAACACATCTTTGTTTCCCAAATTGCAAACCTTGGAAAAAACATGGATGAAATTCTAATTTGAGCTGATATTGAAATTTTTCAAGAGAAGCTAGGCTTCCTTTCAGCCTTTGTGAAATCTGAAGATGCATGGTTTTATTGTGAAGTGAAACCTAGTTGCATTTTGCGGTCTTCTGCAAATTCTGCGTATCAGATTACCAAGAAAAAAATGTCCTGCAACAGGAGTAAGTTTTAGGTTATTTCTGTGCTGTATCAAGTTTGTGTTCTTCATCAGTATCCCACATCACTCATGTCTTTGCCCTTAATAGCTGTGTCTCAGAAATTTATTCAGCTATAATATTTCCTAATAATTAATTTTTTTTTCTGAAATTTTCCATGGGTTTTTTTCTGGTAAATGAAAGTTACAGTCTAGCCAGAGAATAGATCTCCCTTTAATTACATATTTGTTGATAATGCCACTTCTCCCCACTTGTGTGAGTGCACCTTGGGATGCAAGAGTGAACTGAGGAAAGAAAATCCTTTTACATCAGGATGAGACACCTTCAGCAGCTGCAAACGGTACTGTAAGGGACTCTTTGTGCCTCCGTGTGGTGTGGTCTGCCACAGGTGCAGAAGCTGTGAGACAGCGCAGTGTCTCTGTCTGAAGCTGATGGCTTAGCGGGTGATTTCGGTTAGTGTGTCACCAGTGTGAGCCACGCTGAATGTGCCCTGTGCACCCCACACGTCCCTGCTGAACGCCAGCATGAGCTGTCAGCCCTGGCAGGCTGCTCCTGTGCCTTTGAAGCTAAACCATATGGAGTGTGAGTGCAATTAAAGCACTACTGCTTTTGCAGTTGCTTGCAGTTCCAAGTGACTAAAGATGCCCTGAGTGCTTAAGGAATTGCTTAAAATATAATGATGATCATCTTAGTGAACACAGGAGAAACTGGTGGGATGCTTTTCTCAGATAGAATTATATATGGTGCCAGAATAGCCTCCGGAGACTGAACTGATGGTGTGAATTTACAAATGAGGAGAAGGTTCTCTGAAAAAAAAGTGTCCTACTTTAGCTTCAACTGTACGCTTGCTTCATTTTGGAAGTCTGGGATTTTTTGTCACCCATAGTCACTTCAAGAGACTTGCCAATTCCTGTATTGCATTGGAAGGGCTGAGATAGACAGAGTGCTCCACGAGGGGCTTCACAAACAGAAAGTGGAACTGGCCTTTTCCCTTGGCCTGCTGACCAGGGCACACTGCTGCAAGGTGGTGTTCACCAGGGCACCCAGATGTTATCCTGCGGAGGCCAACACTTGCTCTGTGCTTTCCCAGTTCCTGCATTTTTTAATGTATGGCTCAACTTGAGCTTCTGTAGCTGAGGAATTGAATCCTGCTGTACACTTGGTTTGATACACACGTGCTGTGCGTAATAGTTTTGATGGGTAGTGGTCACTAAACTACGACCTTGATAAAAATGTTGACTCTCTTATAAAGGGAAAATTTACTTTTTGTGTTTGGTCACACTGTGGGTTTGTGGTTTACTTGTCACACTGCAGGGGCATGGTTCACTCTTTGCTGC
>QWTY01022057.1:422-28609 GCA_008033365.1 Pseudorectes ferrugineus | reverse complement strand
ACCAGGTCCTACGCTGCTTCACAATTTTTTATTTTACAACAATTATACACTCAGGTTTTAGTTGGTGTTAAGAGTTCCCTTAAATCTGGCAATTCTGTTGTATTTTCACATTTCCATTTCTCCTCTTGGATGGAAATTCACCATAGATTGATGGCAAATGAATGAGGCGTTCTTCCTGGATCAACATCTTTAATTGCAGAGGCCTCAGCCCCAGCCATCTTCCTCAATTAACTCAGACATCAGCTACATTTCTACACTACGTGTCTCTACAACTTTACAGAGAGGGAGCCATGACTCACTTTTAAACATTACCTTTACAACTTCTGTACACCCTTCTGTCTCTTCACTGAACATTGAGCAGTATACATCGATATCAAACACTTAATATTCCCTGCAATTTGCCTCCCAAAAAACCATAAAAAGGCTCCAGAGATCCCATTACCAAGTATAGTTCTGCTTCAAAAGACCCTTCGTGCCTAGCCTGTTAGACAGACTGACAATATTCACTTGAGCAGCTGTTCAACATTCCTTTAATCTACATGACACATGTTGAACAACGCTCTCTACAAATGCATTTCCATTAGTCTGGTATTCCTAATAACATCCTCCCCCTCCACACAGCCTCCTCCAACTTCATCTAAGCCCCTTTTAATTCTCATCTCTTGTGTTACAACTACGATATAGTTGATGACCAGAGCAGTGGGTGTCCGAGCCAAAATGCATTACAGTCTATTGAGTTTTTGCATTGACTAGACTTTGGACTGCATGCTTCAATTCTCTGTTCTTTACAATTAAGAAGTTAATTAAATAATCCTAAACACAAATAAGATCTGTATCCAAGCAACCTATGAATTGACATTAGTTAGTACGTCCCACACATTACTTGTAAAACGTGCTCTTTATTTGTCTGCTACAGGACAATTAGTGAGCATGTCTGAGAATGCCAGATGAAAGTTCAGTAATCTGAGACTGAGAGCATGAGAAAGGAAATTGGTGGCTAACCAAATAACCATCATCATGTTTTTTAATACTCCGTGATCAAGTCGTATTTAGGTCTCGCAACAGAAATTGTCTTGTTGAGCTTTACAACGCATGTAAAACCTGAAATTAGAACAAGGGACGAGAAGTATACGGCCTGAAATAATAATTTCAGCTTGCTCCTAAAAGTGACAGTAGGAGCTAATGCCACATCATGGTATGTTCTACAGAAAAAGTCAACACAGAGAAGAGAAGAAAAGAATTTAACCTTATAGGACATCTGACTTCCTGCCTCTCTAGGGTTTCTTATGCTCATCACTCTGGTATGTGACTTCACAAAAGTCACTGGAACAAAAAGCATTCCCTGTTTTGAAGATCATAAAAGCCTTGATGGACTATACATGGGTAATTCCAGGTTGTTATTAAAACCAGCTTTTTTAAGATGAAGGAGAAAAATTACTACAATCCCTTCCTGTTCCCTATCATTCCTTGTGGAGACAGTGTTCTGTACTATTTCCTGCAAAAGAAAGTAGGAAATATTTCTTGTTCTTAGAGTCATTGAACAATTACAGAATGGCCACAATGAAAACAGTAAGGGATTGAGTTTGAAATGTAAGCATGGAAACTTTTCTGTTAGAAAATCTTAATTAATATCTTAAGAACTATGTCTCTGAACTAAATAATCTTGTTCCTTCATCAGTGCCACGTAGTTACAACACACTGAGAGCCACCTTCACAATTATTCACAGAAAGTCTGAATGCTCCTTGCTAAAACAACAGTGGGACATCTACTAAAAAAAAAAAAAAACAACATAAACCAAAAAACCCCAGAGCAGGCAGCATACAGGACAATCTAAAGCACTATAAATTGTCTCTCAAAGAAATCAACAAGTCAGAAGATGCAGAGGAGTAGATGAAAAGTGGACAAGAGCCAGCAAAGAGATGGAAGATAAGAAGTGGTATTTCAGCAAATAATACTCGCCAGCCAAAACAGAACAATTATGTACAGAGCCGATGTGAAAGAGCTGTTTTAAAAATGCTGCCAGTTTATATGAAAGAAAAAGATGAAATAAAGTACTTTCCCTGTGGCTCTGCTCTAAGTCAATGTTGCACACAAAACTAAGATTTTTTTTGAGCTTGTTCACATATGTACTTAATATTTTACACATCTGTAAGAGTACAGAATAATCTACTAACTTGTTAATATTTCTCTATTTAATATTTCTTACGCCAATTCAAAATATTTCAATCTCTTACTCAAAGGACGTGTTTATAATAACTCCTGGAAGTGAAATGAATCTTGTATCAACTTTTCAGCTGATACATAGTACAGGTAGTAAGAGCAGTCCCTTAATATAGAGTTACTTCCAGGTGCTATGCAAACCAAAAATGACATTTATTACTCAACAAAACATTGGTGCTGGTACTTTAAAAATAGTCTAATTCTCATGAACGCTCACAAATTGCAGTAAACTGATTTTAGTATATACATTAAATTGAGGGCAAAGAGACCCCATGAAAGCTAATAGTTGTGATGAATAATCTGTAAATTAGCTACAAAAGTAGCTACTGAAATCTATGTAAATGAGAAAAACGCAGCAGAAACTGAAAGGACAATGAACTGTACAATACAAGTAAACCAGAACGTACTCTAAATAGAAGCGTGCAGTTGCCAGAAAATTCTCCTCTCTCTCATTTTTTTGTTTTCTCCCAGTTGGTGGAAAAGAAACAGAAGAAGAATCACTGTTGGGAGATGTTCACTGATGTTTTTCTATAAATTGACCTTTGAACCATGTCAAGTAATCCAATACACCTAAAAGTTACAGCTTACTTATTCCACCAGGAACACAAATATATTGCTTGGTAGGGTAGCAGCTCCATGGCCTATAAGAGTCCTGAGATACATCTGCAGTAAACATTAACTGGCACCAGGCCAGAAATCTGTACTGTCAGCTTATGGCAGTGCTGAACCCAATTAAACACAATCTGCTGAGATGAATACAAAAACATGCTATAGACTTTCTGGGGGGAAAATAAAATTACCATATTTTGCTGACATAGGATCACCTCAAAGCATAAGACAAACATTATCTGTTCTTAGCCAGATAAATATGGTCTTGTTTGACCTTATCTGGCTAAGCCAATAGTCTTTAAGTAAGAATCATTCTTTTATTTATGCAAATAAATATTTAAGTTAGAGTGGCGCAAGGAGGTGCTGCTGTAGCCCTCTGGTTGAGTGCAGGATATGCCTGCTGGCTTCGATGTTAGGCGGGAAGCCAAATTGCAACCTTGGGATCCAAATGTGAGACCATTTGGATCCACCTTACTGTTTTTAAGCTCTCTGCCAAATGATTTCCATCAACAAAGGTCAGTTTGGCTATAGAATTTTATTGCAAAGTGATTTTAATTCCTTAATTCATGTCTATTCATGTCGCCATTTCTTTTCCACACCTCTAGTTATGCCCGGGGAGGTGAAATTAAGTGCAGTAAATCAATATTGAAGTTTTAGTCAAGTCCTTACTTTTTTAAAAAGCTCTTCTACATGCTCCCAGTAACAGACAATCACTTTTTTGGAGTGTTATAGAAAATGTATTTCTAGTTATAGGTTCATTTGCATGTTTGGTGAGCAGCCTGGTCTAGTGGAAGGTGTCCCTGCCTATCACAGGGGTGTTGGAACCAGATGATCTTTAAGGTCCCTTCTAATCCAAACCATTCTATGAGTCTATGATTTAAATAAAATAGATAAATAAATAGATCAATCCATTAGTGTGATTTTTCATAGTAAGTTGTATTTTTCCCACACTGGAACAATGAATCAGATTTTGTGTTTGTTTTATAGACATAAGCTTTATATAAAAACCCAGCTTGTTTATCCACTGAGAATCCAAACACACCTTACTGTAAATACTTAAAACAGTCTTGATTACTAAGCAGAAATTAAACATGTGAATAAAAAACTGCCGTTGTTGTTCAAGGGGAGGTTTAGATAATGCCTGAATAGGTACAACCAGAGCTTCTCATCAGGTAAGTAAAAAGGATGTCATTTGTGCCTGGTCAGCACTATATTCAGTTACAGGACACTTAAAAAAGAAAACCACCCCAAATTTAATAAGAAAGTATTAATAGATTTTATATTTTGCATCTTTATTTCTCGCATTGATTGTCAAAACTACAACTGTTTAGACCTCAGTCACTTCAGGAAAGAGTTGCTTTTCTTTGCTTATTTTGCCAGTTTAGTTTCATCACAGAGCAAAGTCATGGACACAGAAAGAGCTGCTCAGTCTCCACAGCATGCTAAATGTTAACCTCACAGTCTTAGCTTCACACTAATAGAAAACAAGAATAAATCTGTTAAACCTGTCAGGTTTACAATCTGGAAACATTAATGGTTGATATGGAACATAGAGCGTTTTATTGGGAATGAATTGCTCTTGAGGAATGCAAGACATCTCTGATCCTGGAAAAAAAACCTTCCTAGAACAGAGGCACAGACTTTCAAATGAGCAAGATAAAAAACACTTAAAAAAAAATAGAGTCAAATAAAAAGGAAATTTTCCCATTATCTTAGTTTTGAGCCAGTGTTTGATTCAAAGCCAGTAGACAATTTGTCCTTGATCTCAGTGTAAAAGCAGAGTCAGCTTTCCTGTGTTGGAGTCTGGAGTTGCATGCCTCCTCCTCCCCCTTTCATAGTTTTATATCCATGTTTCTGGGGATGTTTTCTGGCTTTTCAGATCCCTGTCCTGGATTTTGACTGGTGAAGACAAGTCATCACTGCATTCTGCTAAGAAGACCACTTCTTTTTGCTTAATTCTTCTGCAAGCTGTAAAATGAACTGAAATAACCTCCAAGCATGCACACCCTTCACTGACAGTTCCTCTAATTGATGCTCATGGGTTGCATGGCTTAACCAATCTGTGCCCAGAGGATTGCTGGCCCAAATCAAGCTGCATTCTCATCTTTTAAGGTTTGTCTCAGGACAGCCTGAAAGGAATTCTCACTACTCCACCAGGTTTCCACCATCACAAACAGACAAAATTAGTGTTTGGCAAGTTTTCAAACACATCAGTGATTATACAGCCTATACTGTATTAAAAAAAAAATGCTTCAGGCACTAGGGAGCTCTTGCCTTGCTGGAAGGCAGCAGGTTATGAACACATAGATCACTGGGGGAGCATTTTGTTTTCACTTTATTAACTCATCTATATAAACCAGAGAGAATTCACCTTAGTCATCCATATAAGTAGACCCATCCTTTCTACCACTGCCTTATCTCTGATGACATAGCTGCCACACTAACTGGAGAAGCTACTCAGTTCTAGTATTATTACTTGTGATAATATTTATTCCACTTTAACAAGGTTCTCTACATTTGCCCACAACTTATGTTTGCACCCCAGAGGGAGCATGAGTGGGAAAGCCACCAGTGTGCAACACAGGGTGGCCTGGATTAGAGCTCTGTATTCCCTTGGAATAAACCAACTCAAAAATTAAACTACGTGATTTCTGCAGAAGTTCACAGCAGTACAGACACTATTGCAGGCTCCTTGGCCGGGCAGCAAGCAGCCTTCTGCAGTCCTGTACATTCCTGGGAATATGTTTTTTTTAAAGGGTGGTAGAGTCTTAGTCCTCCTTTCCAAGTCTGAGTGGGGCTCCTGGAGCAGAAGTGCTCGGCCTTCATAAAGCAGATTAAAACTCAAGAAATTATTTGAATCATTACAGGACTCAATAAAGATGAAGTATAACTGCAGGCTTTTTGCTGGACCATCTGACTCAGACATACATGAAAAGGTAGGATGCAGGCAGGGGAAGCAGGGAAAGCAAGGCAGGAAAGGGAACGAGCATATGCACAGAAGTGGTGCATGAGAAAACATTGCCAAGGCCAGCAGGGCAAATGTCCCCAGTGTGCTAAAAACATTCAGTGCTGTGCTCTCTTCCTGACCTCTTTGGCTGTGTGCTCTGTCTATTCCAGTAAACAGAATAAGGCCAGGACACAGACTGAGAGCTGGGCCACAGTCATCTTTACCTCCTTGCTCTTGGCATGTTCCCTGGCACGGTTCTGGCTCCTTCGAAGGCTTACCCTCCCAGTCAGGGCTTGGCCTCAGTTCAGGGGAAAGCTCATGCTCACGGTCAGCAGCCTGCACGCAGCCACCTTGTCTGGGGGAGTCTGAGGAATGGGACATGAGGCAGGATGAGAGCTGAAGCGAACAGACATAAGCCACTTGGCCAGGGTGTACTTGGTACAGGTACAGCCATTACTAAAGCTGGGAGACACCAGATCTTATAATTTGTTCTGGCTAAATTAAATTTTAAAAAGCAAATGATAAAGCACAGATACATCCATACATGTGTCAAACAGAGAAATATCACCGGGGTGTGGTCTTCTGTCCCTACGCTGAAACAGTCTGTCAGCAAACACTGCATGATGTGTCCACCTTCTGCCTCTCTTGGCTCCAAGGTAGCTCTGCTGCTCCTAAAATACTGTGAGCCTCCACCCCTGACACCAGAATTTAGCAGTAAAGGGTTGGAAGTCTTTTCCAGAGTGAACTTTCCTTTTTTCCGGTGTCTAGTTAAGGCCTGCCCTCCAGTGCCTGTGATGCACTCTGGATTATGGAGTCAAATGTCATCTCAGCAAAGGCACCAGAAAAGAAACTGGTTCTTTTATGTAAATACGTGCAAGTAGCCTGTGTGACAAGAAAGTGACAGAGGGATTATCTTCTAACCTTCCTTTTCCCCCATAGATCATATTGAATTGTGCACTGTATATTTTCTTGTTAATGCGCAGGGCTTAGAAAGCCTTGCAGAAGGATTTACTGTGAAATTTATACCTTTATTTAGAGGATTACTCACAGGTGGTGAATTGACTGAAATCTCACTGTGATGCTATACACTGCTATTCAGAACAGCAATCTTGGCATCAATTTTGCTTTGCATTTTGCAGAAAGCTTTTTCTTTTGCATGTTTGTTTTCACAAGGTGCCTTATTCTGACTTGCCAGCTCAAAGCACACTCATTGCTTTGCTTGCAAAAGCATTGTTCAGCTGGCAAATTAATAAGGCTGCACTGAAAAACAATATCCCACCAAAACTGCCCATAGGCTCTTCTGAGGATAATTCAAGCTTTGAAATATATGTTTTATTTATAGAATGTCCATTAGAAATCAGGCCAGGAAGTTAAAGCTGCTGAAATGCTAGACATTCTGTTTAATTTTTAAACAAAATTCTAAACAATGTATTCTAGTATAAAGGAGGCTTTTATGAATTGTGAGTCATTTTCTGTTGATGGAAACACGATTGGTATCTCACATAACTTATTACTTCCCTGTCGTGCCCCTGCTCTTTCCTATTGAAAGTATCTGACAATCTATCTTTGCTATTTATAAAACACCTAAATGGGCTGATAACCAAAGAGAAAAGAGATTGTTTGAAGTTACCATTCAAAAGGTCTTTCAATGCTCTCTACTTCCTCATAACCTGTCACATGCTAGTCTTATACTACTAATAAAAGCTAAGTAGGACTGATTTGAACATGCACACCATTTCCCAAATTTTCCATCCTGTGTCTAGATGTTGTAGTTTCAAAATGTGAAATATGTTATTACTTCAATCCTATAAATTACTTTTTACACTGAAATTTCTCAGCAGAGCCATCTTTTTCTGTTGAGTCATGGCACCAGATTTACAGACAGGTATCAGTTCTTCACTTCTTCACACAATTGCCTCTTTGCTAGTTGACTTATACCTCAAGAGAAGACATTTTCAGGCTCCTGATAAATATATTTCATAAAAAGAATCATTCTTGGAGGCATTCTTAGCCCATTCTTGTTTCAAAGTGGCTCCATAAACACAGCAGACTAAGAAAACTGCATAAGTTTTCCAGCACCTGGAGCAAAGCAGGTGAAATGCTGCTACTCTCCAGGCTGTGATCGTTACTACAGTATGTAGATTAAAAGCCAAGTTTTAAAACGCTAAAAACAAACCAGGTAGAAACAGGGTAAAAATGCACTTTTCCAATTGCAAGGCACAAGTGTTTGGGCTGGGCTGGCCCAGCATAACAGCACCTTGATACCACTGCCTGATTTATGAACTGGATCTTGCTTGTATATGGAGGGTACAGCAGTCAAGCTAAGTAAAAGAAGGGTCATATCCACATCTCTCATGATACAACATACCCTTTTGGCTGTTTTCATAACTAAAAATTAATTGTATTAATCATAATAATTAATAATTTAATCAAAGAGAAACTGACCTTGTGTCCTAGTGAAAATAATCCTTGTTTATTACCTGCAACATTGAAAGGTATATAAGCATAAATAGGTACCTTTGCTAAAAAGTTTTTTCCTACAGAAGCTTACTTCCCAATGTAGTGGCAATTTTGATAGCTCCTCTGGCTGTCCCAAACCTACAGTGTGTTCCAAATATTTCCTTTGCAAACCCTGAGGAGTCCAGAAGAATCCTCTTTGAAGTCCACTGTCCTATCAGAAAGCACTTAATAGCTTTTGGAACAACACAGATTTTATGAATAGCGGCATCACAGAAAAAGTCAAAGTGGGGACAAAAAGAGAAAAAATAAAGGATGCCTTACTTTCACATTTCCATGCAGAAGGGAGGAATGGGGTATTACTTCACAGATGCCACCTGGGCATCTCCTTTACATTCACCTCTCCCTGCAGGCATGCCAAACACACAGAATCTACTACATTAAAGTGTATGGCCATGCCTATTATACCAAAATGAAATGGTCTCCCCTCAGAGTACCAGTCTTCCTAGATGGAAATACAGAGAAAAACCTCTGGTCCTTTGGCTAAAATGATCTTGAATCAGTTACAGCAAGCAACTGTGGCAGGACAATAGGAGCAAGGGTACAGGATGATTCCAGGGCTATAAACCACTCTGCCACAGTCAGTTAAAGGACTGGGCAAACATTATTTTAGGCGTTAAAAAAAGAACAAGTACTCAATACGTGTAGAACAGATGTGGTAAATTTGAATGCAACATAAAACCTGCAGATCAATGAAGTAAAAAACAAGGTATAGAGCATGTTGATAAACATTAAAATGACCACATATGGAAACTGAAAAAAAGGAAATAACAACAACTTACATCCTCCTCTTCATCCTGGTAAAGGGCTTGGGATACTGATCACTTGCCAAGCCCTGTACCTTTGCCACACTGAAACCTTAGAGCCTTGGACCCAGAGGGGCAGTGAAAGGGTAAATGTAGCATCCCAAAAAAGGATAAATACCACAGAGTTTATTTGTACATTAACTGCATATAATTGCAACCAGAAGTATTAGCAGTATTGTAATTTGACTAATAAGTATTTAATTAGACTGTTTAGAATTTAATTAGATTAACAATGAATTTTGTGTTTCCTCTGTCCTTAACAAGATGTGAAGAGAAACAAACCAGTGGGAATTCGAGCAGCTGCTCTGTAATTTACATGCAACAAACAGATATCCCATGCAAACCAAAGGCCTGAAAATGCAGATCTGCAAACAACTTCCTGAGGTAAAAAAAACCCTTGCCTGTTTTTTAAAAAATAGTGTGTTAAGGAAAAGAGAGTTTCTTATAATATAGAAGTTTAACTGCACTGATATGGAGGGGCAAAAACCCTGCAGAAAGTGAAATTTGCTCTTGCTGAGTTCATTAACAGCTGTGTTAATTGACTCAGCAATTACGATTTTAAGAACGGCAGTAATTCACAGTTTTAGAAGCCATGATTGAATATCTATCCTAGGGAAGCTCTGGAGAGGATCCTTGTCTCAACTCTGCTACTCTCACAGCTCTTTTGTGCTTGCAAAATCCCAGGGATGCTCAGTGAGTGTGTGCAGCATCACAGAGTGGAGTGGAGGCTGTGCTTTGCAAGAGAAAAGAGTGCACCTTCAACAAATCTTGCATTCCTATAAGTGGGAATTATATCAAGAAGTGTGTGTGTAGGAAACCAGCAAAAAAGGAAAAAAAAAAAAAGAAAAAAAAAAGAAAAAGGAGAGTGGAAGGAAGGCTCAAGTTATTGCAGCTTTCCAGATGGAACAAATGCAGAGCCCTTTAAACAATGCTTTTGGGTCTGAAACCTGGACAACAGGCTTGCTGCAGTCAACCCAAACTAGTTTGTCCTGATTACTGTGTTAGGGTTTTTTTTTCCACTCTGGAAACTGAAATGCACAGGACTATAACAGCAGCAGAGCTGCTCAGCTACAGCAAAAACATCTTAGCAACAAAGGAAGTGAGTGAGTATTTTAAAAACAAATGTGTTATTTCTTGCTTGTTACAGAAGAGACAGAAGCAGAAGAAATAGGCTTGACAGCTTTACTTATGTTTAATGGATTTTGAAGTGGCTCTTGGCAGTGCAATGTATTCCTTCCGAGGGACCAGTGAGAGAGGAGGGAGCTAAAACCTTGCAAAGGCCTGCACACTAAGTATGACCTGAGAACATACACCAGTTTGGCACCCAGAAGACATACTCTTTTTTTCTACCCAAGGTTAAAGTAAACTTTCCTTCACTTTTCCCCCCAAGTTCTATAGTTAATTTTTGAAAGAACTGGCCAGGGTGAGGTATACTCATTTGTCATCCTTCTTGGAAGAGCACCCAAAGCACACTCAGCCTGCTCTCATTCTTCAGCCTCTATATTCATATTAACAGTGGTTTCAGTTCTGTTGTTTCATTTTCACTCTTGTCCTGTACTGATCTGTCTTTCCAGGCAAACAGAAAGAAGAAAGTGTCACTCTGAATGGAAATCATCACACCACATACCCAGCTATCTGTTGTTCTTCTGAAAATTTTGGATTAAAGGCTTTAGCTGGGTTAAGATTTTTCAAAGGATTGTAAGATAATAGATAGAAAGAAACTTATTTGTACATTGGTAGGTGTTTCTACTTCTTTCTTGTTTTTGAAGGAATGTGATCATTACAGAAATTATTTTTAAAATCTCATAAACAAACAACCCTAAAAAGAAACCAATTTTCCTGCTTAATTTTACTAGCTAATAGAAAGATTGGATTTTGTCCACACATGCTGCATTATGACCTACATTAGATTTTCTTGTTGCAGTTTGCTTACTAACGAAAATGATGCTTTAGAGAGGGAATTAAATGTTTTCTTACTATATCATTTCTATCACCCCAACCTCCTCAACAGGACTTTGCAAACATTTCAGCAACAAAATAATAATTTAAAAAACCTCTCCTGACAGCAAAAATATCACTATGAAATTATAAGTCAGTGGAAAACACCTTTTTTCCTTTCATAATTTTGTATAATCAAAGTGTGTAAAAGCTGACATAAAATTCAGATGCACGCAAGCCTTTACAATCTCTACAGTAAAGTTTTCACTATCATGTAGAAACTCCAAATATCCTCCAAAAGTCTAAACAAGACAATTCAAAATATTTACACAATACAAATTGAAACAGTCAAAACGTAGGTGAGATACAAATTAGAGCCTCCACATAATTTTATCATTTTTTGATTAAAAAAAAAGTTACAAATGTGTTACTAGAAAGTTAAAATTGTAATATTTTGAATAAGGATGGTTCTTCATTGCTATCAAACAGCAATATTGAATCAATTTCTTAGAAGTACTTTAATTAGACACTTGCAATTTTAATATTGTAAGCCAGGACAAGAAATTGCCACTGAAGTTTATTTGGTTTAGACTTGCTGCTGCTTACCAGGCTGCTGATGGGTGTAATACTCCTACTGAAATACAAAAAGGCAACTATCATGTTTATGATCATGTGGATTTTTCTTTTGTCAGATTTCAAATTTTTAAATGAGTTATAGACTACAGGAAAGTATTTTTCCAAAGATCTTAACTACCATTTTTGGATCTTGCATACTGGGAAACCTAATGGAAATCAATATTTAAAACTTTGTGATGTATTATCTTCATGCATGTAAAGAGGTATAGGTTAAGCTTGAGTGAAATATTTTTATTTTCTGAATGGACAAAAACATTAACTCAGGTGCAGGCTGTCCTTCAAATGCTATTGGGTAAAATCAAACTCCTTTTTGTCACTGACGATACAGCCAGCAACCTAAATTAAAATTTCAGAAGTGCAGATTTGGTGCTGTAATTAAAACAGTAACTTGTCTGACAGCTCTCCAGTCCATATCCAATTGCCAAAGAAATTTGAGCTGTGATCTTACTAGATCTCATAAATTTCTCAGTAAATGTTTGAATACAACAAAACCCAAAAAACCCTTAAGGCAACAACAACAAAACCTATGGAAGTAAGAGAACAAATTTAATCATCTTTTGAAGGATTTGCCTTGATAGGTTTGCAGAATAACAATTCGGTCACTGGAAACCTGGACAACACTTTGGTATTCAAAGTTTTAAAAATATCTCAGGAGGCTTTGTTGTCCAACCAGTGTAGCCCAGAGCAACTGCAATGAACTGAGCTTGGATCTATTCCTGTAATAGTTTGGTCCATAGAGCTTCATTGTCATTTCTTGGAGTTTTGTCCTCTCTTTTACATCAAGAAAGGAACAAGCACTACAGTCTCCTCTATGCACTGGGGACACCTTCCACTGAACTGTCCCTTGAGATCTGTTTCTTCCCCCTCTGCCCAGACTTCTCTGTCACTAGCTGGTCATTTTGACTGGCTGAAAGGGATCAATTCATTGCTCTTCTTGTCAATTTGAATGCTGGATCCACTGAAGAGTCAAAAATCAAGTTTCCTAAAGTTTCTAAAGTAAATCAATCGTATGAGAACAAATCAAGCTATTTATTTGACCAACAGATAAATCATGCAGAACCTGTTAACCAACACATTTCTACTCTAATTCTTCAGAATAATAAAAGTTAGTCTGGTGTCTTTATAGCATTTAAAGATTATGCACATACTTAATTTGCAATGGAAAATAATTGAGTCCACTCTGTTGATCTCTATTACAGTAAGGGCAGTTTAGTATTTCACTGGAAGTGCCTGCTGCACCTCTGCAGAGGGCGGTCTCAGAGATATGGGTTGTCATTATTTATACTGTTCCCCAGGTCTTTACATTGACTTTTTGTCAAGGTTTTACTGAGCTTTATATTTTCACCAACATGTGAACAAGAAGGGAAAAAAAACCTTATGGAACATGGTATTTAAAATTTGCAAGATATTTTCATCAGCGTGATTATTGTTGTGCCTTCTGGATTTCATTAATAATTTTTGCTACTGTTCCTCATCACCAACTTAGCCTAACAAACATCAATTTCTCCTCCTCCAGCTTCACCAAGTTTCCATGATCAGGCTAGTATTCTTCATTTTCTGCATGTTTTTGCCTTCCCCTGTCTTTTCTTCTTCGTAATTTTGCCAGACAAATCCTCTCTCCAGGAGAATGGAATTCTATACCTGCACTTCCAGCTGTTCCACCTCCACCCCCTCCAGCTGTCTGATTTAATGCCTCAAGCAATCTCTTGCTTCCACAGCCTCATCCGTTTCTTCCAAGAAATGGTAATGGAATGTGTTATTTCACCATTCCCATCTTTCTTCTCTCTTTTGAATATTTTTATTCATCTGTATTTAAAGTTCATACAGCTGAACTGTTGCTCAATATTAGAAGCAGTAACATTAGGAAGACAAACTATCCTTCAAAGTCCTGTAAGACATTGGATTACATCCATGAAGTCATTAAAGCTACCCTGGAGACTATGGTATTGGAAGATTCCCATTTGTCAGTGTATTTGGGGAGATATGACACAAGGGTCTCATAGATCATTTTAATAGACTTAAAGAAAAGTTTTATTGAATCTATTGCAATCTTTTGCATAAAGAAGTGTGCATAGAGTGTACAACATTATAAAAAGGGGGTGCCAGTCTGTGAAGAGATGAAAAAAGTTGAAATATAAAGGAACTTGGGAGAAATATCTACAGTAAAACAAAAATGTTTTAACTGATGGCTTGTGAGGGAAATATACTTCATGAATTAAGAATTTTGAGCATCAGGAACATGCTGCATTGTACAGTACTTGTAAGACAGCCTGGACAAGCACCAGCTCACCATAGCACTCACTCAGTTTTTGGGAGGCACACTCTTCAGTGCAACACCAGAAATACATGGCTGTTAAAAGTCTTAGAATGTCATCCACTAGTTGGTCTTTGTAAACTCTTCATGATCTTAGCATTAGTTGTTGCTTTTTGTTTTTCTTTCATTGCTTGCTGAAAAGCAGAAAATCATGCAGCTGGGAAGGGCTGCTTGGAGGCCGCCTAATCCAACCTGCTGCTCAAAGTTGCAGCAGATTCCTCAGGCCCTTGCTCTGTCAAGTTTTGACTATTGGCAAAAATGGAGAGTTCATAACCTCTCCAGGTCCCTTTAGCAGTGTCTAACCATCCCCAAAAAGTTTCTTCTTATGTCAAATTGGAGCTTCCAATGTTCTCACATTATTGGGCCCATTACTTCTACCCTTCCATCACAGACCTCTGAAAAGAGCCTGGCTTCCTCTTCTCTTTATGATCCCATCAGGCGAATCCAGCTCTCAGCTGCTCATCATCCATTCTGTGCCTTCAGATCCACTGTCCTGGGGGCCGTTCACTGGGCTCACTCCAGTATGTCCGTGTCAGGCTGGTGCTGGGGAGCCCCAAACTGAACGTGACACTGCAGACCTGGCTTTGCAGTCCCAGATAAAGGGGAGGAAACACAGCTGTACTGCTAATACAGCCCCCATGCTTTTGGCTGTCTTGAAGTTCAGCAGTGTTACAACTACTCTCTGTAGTTCTTCTCTCACAAAACCTTCTAACAAATGGTGAAGAAACGCTAATTTGCATTCACTCCACAGCTTGAGTAACTTATGACCCATCCCACAGGTTTATTTCTGTAGAGGACAGAGTTTGCTGTTGATTTCAGCAGACAACTGTTTTGATCTCTCTCCATATCAATTTACAAATTCCAAAAAACCTAAGTGTTTGGGTTTCTTGAATAATGTAAATTTAATAAAAAGTTTTCATTGTGTACTGCTCAGATGAACATTGTGCTGAAATATTGTATAAACTATGTGTTCCTATCTTTAAAATTTATAATTAAATCCATATGTCAATATGATTTATTTTTAAAACATCTCTCGAACACCATATTAGGAAAGGATAGAATTCTACAATATACAGTGGAGGGAAAAAATAGATCCTTAAAAGCTGTAGACTACCGGCATGCTATTTTACATGAAAGATAGCACTAGATTCAATAAACTTCTCCAGGTCAAGACTATTGAAGTGATTTATAAACATGAAACTGACAATCTGCTCCTATTCTTTGTACATACTTTCCAAAAAATACCCTGAACTTCATCTCTGACTTTCCAAGTTCACAGGCACTCATAAGAGCACAACAATGAAAAAATATTATTTTGTTTTACGTCAGCAGTACTCACAATGCTTGAGAAAATTGGCTCTGACACCATTCCCATTTTATATATACACTCCATTAATTTCTGCACTGTCTTTGCTCTACCAACTAACCTTAATATTTAAAGGTAGGATAAAGTAAACCATTCTTGCATCCCCTTAAATATCTAGCTAACCTTTAACTTGTTGATTTAAATCAAGGTTTTCAAATGTCTTAGATTCATGTAAAGTAAACACACTCTTTACAAACAAGCATTTAGGCCTTGGCCACTCAGAGGGTTGCAGGCAGAACATTGTGTCTGCCATAGGCCAAGCACAAAGAGCAGCTCGTGCTGCAGAACTCAAGCCTTGGCAGGCAGAGCCTTCCACAAGGCAATTTCTTCCAAGAAAATGCAGAGCTGCTTCCTAGTCCCTTCTCAAATCCCAAACACCAGCTGGTGGCTGTGCACTCACATGGATGGCTGTATGAAGGTTGTCAGAGCTAAAAACCAGAAAGACCATGGGCAGAGTGGCCATTTATGGCACTGGAGAGATGGCGCCAACATGGGGAAGCTTAGGGAAGGTGTCTGACGGAAGAATAAAAACACGTGGGATAAAAGGGATGCCAGGAGGCTCTTTAGAACACAAAACAGACAGTTTTTTCTAGAGGAGTTAAAAGAAGATTTGGGAGAGTTAGGATATACAGTGCCAAGCACAGAAATTATTTCAGCCAGCCTGATGCTTGCCTCTTCTCACAGATGTTTTAGGCACTGTGCTGGACCTTGGTATCTTATTAAATTTGAGGAAGACAGGTAGAGCCCACTCTTTCAAAACCAAGTTGTTGACCACACCCTCTCCCCACTGCCACTTGCTGTGGAAGAGGAGCATCTTGATGGCTGGAAGGTTTAATGGAATGCCCTAGAACCTCCACTTCTGCTGCATCTCCAGCTGCTTTGCTGATGGAATGACTTCATAAACACATCTTTGTTTTACATCTGCTCTCAAAGCCCTAACTGTGCAATCAGGATGGGCCAGGTGCCTCTGTCTTTCCCCATCACCTGCTGACATTTTTCCACCTATTCCCAAGAGCAGGTTAAAGTGCTGAATGAAGATTATCAATATCCATTGCCATAACTAAAAGTACAGAGACTAGATAGAGAGGAATGTGGTGCCTCAGGCTGGGAGCTGCCATTAGCAACACAGTACAGCAAGGTGGAAATCGTGGTTGTGGCTCTGCCATACTGGTTCACACACCATGCCAAGTTTTCTTTGGGAAATGAAAGCTGGGATCTAAGTATTTTAAAACTGATAGGGTGGGATTATGTCTGAAACTGCCCATTTATGAAGGAGAAATCATTGTGGCTTTCTGTGTCCCACACCTGGCTGTAAGCCCATCTTTAAACAGCACAGAAAACCCATCTGGCAGAAAATTAAGGCTGAGAGATCAAACAATTAAAATCAATGACTCTCACAGTTAGTTTGGGCATGCTGCACACCAATGATAGATGTTTCCATTTTATTTGTTACATACTCATACTTAGGCAAATTACATTATATCCTTCAGATAAGCACGTGAACAATGATTATTTCAACAAATCACTTCTTTGACATGCTTAAAAATATCTGCATTCCCTGTAAAAATATTTAAAAGCAATTAACAAATCTAAGGACAGCACTATTGACACAATTTTCTCTTGGGGAGACTGATAATCTGGACAACAGTTTAGAAGTTGTGTTGGTTTTTCAGCAGCTTTTGTGCCAGTTAAGGCTACACGACTACAGAGCAAGCCTTTGCTTAATTTACATGAGGTATCTTAGTTAATCCAGCATCTTTTACAAAGAATTTATGAGAGAGATACACAAGTGTAAAGCTTGAAGCATAGATTATTTGCCCAAAGGTGTCTGCTATTGTAAACTGTGTGTATATGAAGTGTAGCTTGTTGCCACCGTTGGACATTAGCAGCCTTTCTAGAGATTTATACCAGCCTATTTTATTACAGAACCTGGTCCTGTAGTTATTTGCACAGAAATTTCTCTTTGGTCAAGCCTAGAAATCTCTGTCACCTAACAAATGACTTAGAAAAATGGACACAAATGTTGATCAATTGCCCCTTTTGCTGCCCCTCAGTATAAGTAACTTCTGCTAGTGAGTCGGCCAGAAGCTGCTCATAAACTCTCTTAGCATGACTCTCCAAGAAGCCTTTTGATAAATGAATTAGTGGCAATTTTTTTTTATAATCTTGGAGCCAACCCCTAAGCTCAAGGAAAGACCTTAAACAGAGAACAAAAAGTTCCTTAACAGGATGAGGGGCATGGAAATTGAAGATACACTCAAGCACTGCTCTTCAACTGCTGGCTTGCTTGTATTTCCACTCCTCTAAACAAAAACTGAACAAAAATACTGCCCCCCGACACGAAATACCCAAGCATACAACATCTCCTACCAAAGAGCACACCAAAAAACCCATAGAAAATTTCTTCCCTTCCCAATAAAAAATAATCAAAGCCAAATAATCACCTACTTAAAGAAAACCTCCTGCCAGTTTAGAGGCACGCTGCAGCAGCATTAAATTTGCCAGGAACTGGCTAAATTTCTATTATTAAAGTTTCTTTCGATGATCTTTATCAATATCACCTTTTACTCTAAAGCTCCTAGAACACTCTGCAGAATTTTAAACACAGACCACTCACCACTATCCTGCTCCTCCTCAACAGGTGCATAAGCAGCTACTCTAAAAATCACCTAAGGTGCAGAGAAATTTAAAAACAACAAACAACTCCCCCAGAAAAACCCAACAAACAAAGCCCCCAAAAGACGGGAAGACCTGATTAGTGCTACTTTCTAAACAAGACATGGCTTAGGACTGACACTCTGGTACCATAAGGAAAACTCAGAAGGTGCTGAGAACAGTCTAATCCACCACAGTGTGTCCCTGGGGGCAGGAATTAGTGGCTTTTATGGAACCTCAGGAACAGGCTGTACCCAGACTCCACACATGTGGACTGGGTGACTCACTCCATTATCACCTCCTGTCTTCCATTAAAGGACTATGGCTGTAAGTGCAACTTCATTACCCTGAAAGCAGGCTCTCCCGACCTTGTACAGCTCTCCAATCCATGGCAAACAGGAGCCTGGTTCACTGCACAGAAAGGAACTGAAAGAGTTATGGCCTCTGAGTCCTGCCTCCCCTCCCAACCCCAAACAGAAACCCAACAAAACATTTTAGGATATAACAGCAGTTCCCCCAAATGCCAACAACTCAGAGAAACTGGCACAGCCATGCCAAGAGGCAGAAGCCAAAAAGATTTGACAGAATCAAAAAGGGCTGGAAATTACTTTGGAAGCAAAACCAGATTGCAACTTTGTGTTTTGTGATATAAAAGCAGTATCTAGAGATGCAGGAATATTTCCCTCAAAGCCCTAAATTACTGCCTTTAAAGACCTCAGATTGGTTTTTGATGTGTGATTAAAAACTTTAATAAAAATATAACTGTCCATAGCTCGTTCCCCCTACCTTCCACTCCTGAAGGCAAAACAGCTTGTTCACAATTGCAACTCTCCTACTTCCAGGGCATGCAGGCTGTGTCTCTCTCTGAGGTGTTAACAAGCCACTTACATCTAAAACAGAAGGTAATCTCAGCTTTATACAAGACAGCATCAATTTATTTAGCACATCTGTCATGTACACTCTGCATCACCCGCGGATGGTTTTGAGTACATCATGTTTTCTTTTGCTAGTCCTACGAAGCCAAAACTCATTGAAACAAAAATAAACTTTGCTCATTTTTGTTTGTTGATATATTTTTCGGTTTATTTTAAAGCTAAGTGCAATCACTTGATGCCTATTTAAAAACCATAAAGCAGCATGGGTGGAACCAAGAGCAAATCCAAAAGCAAGAGCAAGACATCATAACCCATACACGTGTGAAAGACCACTGCTCAAGAGTAGCTGAACACACAGGCCAGGGAAGAAGGTTGTCTTGGTTTTGAGCTTGTGAATTGAATGGTTTTAATGCTTTAAAGGCTGGATAAACACACCTAATAGATCTCTAGATTGGCCTTCTTGCTTTCTCCTCTGAAAATGCTATTGCAACAGAGCTTTGGTAACAGACAGATGTTTGCTGGTTTGGAAGTGCTGTTTATTGACTCTTTTGCTCTGCTTTTACTTTGAGCTTCCCTTCCATTTGTTATGTTTCCTGCAGTTCCCTCTCTCTCCTTTGGACTGGAAGGTTGCAAGAGTATCATCATCCCACATGCAACACTCACTCCCAGTGGCCACTAAAAATCAGTCATATGCACAGATGAACACCTGCATAAAAAATGTTGGGGTATTATTGGTTTGGGTTTTTTTTTTAATCAAAGAAAGAGAGAAATCTTACAATATAAATAACCCCTGCAAACCCCCCCCCCCCGAAAAACCCCCAAACCAACAAAACCTCAAAAACCCCTGACCCTCCCCCCCAAAAAATCCCCTCCACCCTAATACACTATTGATTTGGTGCCTCCAGTCCAGTAAAGACAAGATAGGTGTGCTTGGAAACTCAGCAGCCTAGGTGCAGTGCTATGCATTCTTTGCTCTGAGTGTTATCTGCTGAAGTTTTCTTGTCTTGGACAGAGCATTGAATTGCAGATTGTAAGGCAAGGTGGTAAAGGGAAAATGCCTTTTTTTTTAATTATTAGTGTTTTAGACCTGGATCCTCAGAGCTTACACAGACAAAGCTGTGATTAATAGGTCTTGGGTTGAGTGAAAAATGTCTTTCCTCTGTCTATATGTCTGGATAAAGTAAAGCCAAAGCATAAAGCCTTTGCAATATGTCCATTGGTGCCAGTTCATTTATCAGAGAAGATAGAAAGGGATCTGACCCAGGAGAAATATTTACTTCAGCCACAAATACTCTGTGCCTATAATGAATTCATCATCTGATTTTCTCCATCCCCCGTGCTGGGATCTGGAGAAGCTTCCTTGCTTGCTTGCTTTTTTCGCCTACTGTTTGGCACAGGAGCTGTTTGAGCAGAGCTGAACTGTAAATGCCATGATCACAAATCTAGCATCTAGCTGGCACCAGGGAGAGAAAAGGTTCTATTTACAGCTCCTCTGGGCAGTGTTAGCCAGTGGACACGCTGCTGCTTTGCCCAGCCTGGGGACGACCTTCACAGGAATACACCTTTTGCTTTGTGATAAGCTCTGACAAGGCCTTCAGGTTTGTCAGGATGTTCCTCTCATCTGCTCCTGTCTCCTCTACAATATTCTGGAGTTGCTCAAACCTGTCTATGAACAAAAGGCATTTGAAGCATCTGCATCTGAATGAAAATTGGACAGGTTTCAAACAAAGAGGAAAACACATGCTGACCTTCATGGTAAGTACTGTGAAATACTGAAAGCTAGCAAATTCTCTTTGACTCTGTAAGCTTTTAAATCACCCTTTTTATTTTTCTTCTTACAATTGTTTTTTTTTTCTCTCTAACCCCTGTGCAGCTGAGTTAAAACAGAACTCTTTTTCTCTTTAAGTAATGAGGTAAAAACCAGCTTATTTTGTTTACAGAGAAGCTCAAATGAACTTACAGACATTTAAGCAGAAATTTCTGAGTGTCCATTCTGACAAGGAGCAGAAAGGTATTCTGAGTTCTTATTGCCATCAAAACTACTACACAAATCTTAAATAAATACAGTGAGCAACAGCTTACAGTGTGAGATGGAATAGAGAGGTCAATGTGTACGTGTGATCACAATATTAATGTCACTGAAAGTGTACCTCTGTTACCTGCTGAATTTTATTGCCTTAAATAACTCCTTTAAAATATGAAGTGCATGAATTGCATGCACACTGATAGCTGGAACCACAAACAAAAATCCTCACGCAAAGTAATTACAACTTGACTGCTGTCAGTGATGTGCCATATAGCCTGTTCCTGGGGTGGTCACATACCAACAGCGAGGGGGAAGTTAACACCCAGTTACTGCAGAACTCCTCAGAAACCCTGGAATTGCTGACCTGAGCTAGAAATAGATTTCTTTAGTGTGTACTACAGTGTCCATGAATACATCAAACTTAGATATTTCCTTTTAAATACACATTTCTTTAGAGAACCTAAAGAAATTTTTAAGAGTACCTTCACTTGTTAATTCTGTGTTGATGGTTGAATAAATGACTACTTCTTGCCAAGACACCCTTGTAAAAGCAGCTGTTGAAATCAAGTGGTCCTTTCCTGACTGTTTCCAAGATTTAAGTAAACAATGTTTTATCAACGAAGTGGCCTCATTTGAGAGTTTTGGATTGAGCTGCAACAAACTGAAGACAAAAATCTCAAATGTTCCTAGATGAGATTCAGTGGAAGTGGAAAAAGGTAGTGTGGGATGCCCAGATCTCACCCTATATTAACTCTAAGGTAAATACTGTTTACACAGGCAGTATGATAATCATAGAACCTTGTTAAACACTAGCTAATAATTATACTTTGTACTTATTCAGAACCTTTCATCTCATCATCTCAGAGCCCTCTGCAAACATAAATTCATTTTTACAACATTGTAGGAGTAGCTAAACAATTACTAAAGATGCCAGATCTCTGGGGTAGAAACCATAGAATCACAGAAAGGTTTGGGTTCGAAGGGACATTAAAAATCGTCTTGTTCCAAACCCCTTCCATGGGCAGGGACACCTTGCTCCAAGCCCCACCCAACCTGGCCTTGAACACTTCCAGGGATGGGGCACCCACAGCTTCTCTGGGTAACCTGTGCCAGGGCCTCACCACCCTTACAGTATTTTTTCCTCATATCCAATCTAAACCTACTCTCTGTCAGTTTGAAGCCATTCCCCCTTGTCCTGTCACTACATGCCCTTGTAGAAAGTCCCTCTCTGTCTCTCTTGTAGGCCCCCTTTAAGGCTTCCCGTAAAGCCTAAGTCTTCTGTTCTCCAGGTTGAACAATCTCAATTATATCAGCCTTTCCTCATAGCAGAGGTGCTCCATCTCTCTGATCTTCTGGACTCACTCCAACAGCTCCATGTCCTTCCTGTGCTGGGACCCCAGAGCTGGATGCAGACCTGCAAGTGGCTTGAGCAGAGGGGCAGAATCCCCTCCCTGGACCTTCTGGTCAGGCTGCTTTGGATGCAGCCCAGGACATGGTTGGCTTTCTGGGCTGCCAGTGCACATTGCTGGCTCCTGTCGAGCTTCTCATCAGCTAACATCCCCAAATCCTTCTCCCCAGGGATAGTCTCAATCCACTCTCCTCCTGTTCTGTGTCTGTGTTTGGTATTGCTCCAACCCTCTGCAGGACCTCGCACTGGGCCTTGTTGAACTTCATGAGGTTCACACGGGGCCACTTCTCAAGCCTGTCCAAGTCCTCTCTCTGTAAAGCAGGACAATTCTCCACATCCTTACTCGGAGTTAAGGGCAGATTCCATAACTCTGCTGTAGACTGCAGGAATCGGCTATACTGGACTTTTTACATTAAAGGCAGCAGAGTAAAAATGAAGCTCTAGTTTCCTTGGGCTGTGTTCATAAGAACAGCAAAAAATTATTTCTCATAACTAAAGGTCAGGCTCTTAAACCAGTGACACAGACATCCCGCACAGCAAACCACAGACCAGCAAACAGAAAGTCAGTCAGCCATCTTAATCTGATAAACTGATTTTGGCAAGAAATTAAAACAGTTGTTTCATGTTTGTGGGCAGTTTTTAATGGCTTGTTCTTGCATTTTAAGGTACTGGCTCAAGAGTTCAGGTTTATGACAGGAAATGTATTTAACTGTTTTTCCTTCAGGCTTTTGCTCTAAAAGAATAATGGTGATGCAGTGACTACAGCAAGAGATAACTTATGTCCTCATTGGAATCAGTGAAGAAATGCCTCAAGGTGAGTATCTAGCATAAACGCTAAATTATGTATCAATTTATGTGAATAGCAACATGGAAGTTCCCCAAGTAATCCGGAAGGCTGGCAGATGGCACAGGCTCAACTTTATTAAAAAACAATGTGAAAGAACAGACTCCAGATTAAGATTTCCTCTCTAAAAGCAGTATAGGGGAACAACTAACTTTTCCAAATATTCATATAGCCACGGACTAGGTACTAATTGAACCACTATCAATGTCAAAGGACACATCTAGTTTTCATGTTGTTATGGCCAGTGTTTTAATTAAAGAGGCATGGAAAGTGACCGCTGAAGTATGAGATGTGACAGAAAACAGAAGTATTCTCTAACAAATGAGCACGGCTTCCCTTGCTTTCCCTTACCAGGGCAAATTGCAGATACCGAGGACCTCAGTTGCAATGAGGATAAGGGGAGTGAATTTAAGTTCCTTTGGGATCCCTGATGTCGATATCTCTTTATGCTGGTCTCGTCCCTCACACTTAATAGAAAACCCCACAGTCATCTGGAGACTGACCAGTACAGTACCTACTGATAATACCATGTGTTATGATGTCTTCAGGAATTTTACTACAGTTTTCAATCCATATATTTCCTCCCAACTTTCTCTTTGATACTTCACTTTAGCCCTTAGTGTACCTGCTTGCGTTATTTCCCTTTCTCTTATCCCTGCTGAATTCACTCCAGTGCTTCCCTTCTCATGTCTCCTGTTGTTTGTTTTCCTAATCAAATAATCTCCTTCCATTTTTTACTGAGCACCACTTACTTAATATTTAAACAAATTAAATAAACCAAATCAAATTAAATGAACCAAATCAAAAAAATCTGCTTTTCCTATGTAATGTTTATCTGCTTGTTTAATACAATATATTATTCTGTGGGCTATTGAAACTGTGAAGTCTTCAGCCATGGATTGCCTTAGCCTGTTTATATAGCACCTAGTGAAACAAAATCATATTTATAAATGGCATCTAGGTCTTACCATAATAAAGATAATTAGTTATATTGCTGGTGGTTAATAGTACCAACAGTTTAAATAGAGGTCTAAGCATATAGATGGAAATAAATCCAAAGAAAAGTAACACACTAACTACTGTATACTATACTAATGTAAGCACCAAAAACCCTAAAAAAATAAAGAAGAAAACCAATAAACTCTCTATTATTAAAGGAAGTTCCTTTCTTGGAAACTTCCCATCCAAAGCATTATAAATTATCTCTCTTTTGAGCTGAAGTTCCAAGAAGTTTGAATCAATATTACATCTTCCATCAGCTAATGAAGACTAGTTATGTGTAGACAAAATATTCTGCTGTTATCTCAGTAGGCAGAAAAAAACAAACAGAAAATTTTATAGCTTAAAATATTTCCTCCATAAAACATTTTTAATACCATGTGATCCTGCTAAGAAAATATGCCGAGTTATTTTGTCATTTTGGTTTGAAATATATAGATGGCCCTTCTGTCACTTATCAAAAGACTAAACTAATTTTTCATTGCACAGACAAGCAGCTGGGTCTATACATGGTTAAGCACTGCTGAATATCCAGTGTTTTTAGAAAAGTCACCTTAATGGCTAAGAAAATACTCCCATTGTGTGTCATCAGCCTTTGAACCAAAGGTGACCACAGCATTCGAAGTACAGGTCTGACCATAAAGGTGAAGACAAAGGCTTTATACTTCAGCTGTGGATTCTGGCCAGATAAAAAAATAATTCTGGATTCTGGAAGAAATGCCCACTGCAGCTGTCTGGGCCAGGCAGGGTCCATGGGTGCTGCAGTACTGAAGGCAATGCCCAGGCATTCTGCCCTGCAGCACACACCACATATGGGGTGCATTGCCTCTCCCTCCTCTACTTCCAGGTCACATCAGATCCCAGCCTCAGTCCCCCTTTACAGAGTTTTCTTGGATGCATGGGTTTATTCCTACAGAAACCAACCAGAATCACCTCACAGAATTTTCTTTCTTGCTGAGCCTAGCATTAAGGTGCTAAAGGTTTTGATTATCCGGTGAGGATAGGGGTACTTAATTTTATTCTGCAAATTACAGAATGGAACTCTCTAATACATCTCCTTCCAAGTCAAAGTAACACAAGATGCGATGTTATCTCTTAGAGTCATGGCAAAACAAATAACAAAGTCTGGTGAGTCTTCTGTAAGACAATAATACTATCCCAGTTAACAGAAAGAAATAATTTTCAGAGAATCAAGAAGAATCAAAGAAAGAAAAAACCCTTCAGATAATTTCCTCTGCAGACTTTTCTAATTACATTTACTTTCTAAAAGACAATCTTTTTCTCTCTTTCCAGGAGTATCCGGTATCTATTATGTCAGCAGAAAAACTTGGAAAAAAAATATCCTAGAACAGAACCTCCCACTCTAATTTAAGTCCATGCTGAGATAATGAGGAGGCTTTTATCCACATACTATAGAGAGGGAAGTGACAAACAGGGAAGATGGCTTGCTTGTTGGCACAGGAAGAATTTGCATGAAGCAGGGAACTGAACACAGGTTTACAAGGCCTGACCCAAATCAGCACAATAGCCTTAGGGGTGACTCTGGGTCACCATCTTTTATTTTTTTCCAGTCAAGTAAGGAGCAGGGACACAAGCTGAAAGATCTCCAGATGGGTTGATCCTACCTGCAGTAGCCACCTCCTTTTGCCTTCTCCGCTGTCTTCTTTGGGGACTCCATGGCAGCATCTTAGGTCTGATCTTTCTCCAGTAGCTCCAATTCCCATGTGTGTTGGGTTGTTTTTACTCAGGGACTTCTGTGGTAATGGATTAGTGATACCCAGATATCTGGTAATCCAGTAAGTTAAATAACCATCAGGACTAACAATGTCTGAGCTAAAATAAAATAGCAGTTCTTATAAACAACCATGGGGTTATCACCCATCCCCTTTCTACCAAGTACTTTGGATCAGCCTCTATGGAAAATAGAGCACTCCATGCTTCAACTTTGATTCACACTGAAGGTTTTTTATGTTCTACTTCCAGGGGAGACTTGATAGCCCTAGACAGCTATTCAAAGTGACATTTTGAGCAGCAGAGGCCTCGGGTACTTTGGCCTCAATATTTTGAAGCAGAGGACATAAGGCAGTTAAAATGGCCTATGGATTTAATCATTTTGCAACGTTATCTTCTACTGAAAATATGATTCAATTGTCTTGGTGATTTAATCTATCCCTTGATGTCACAAATGGTTTCAAATTTTTTAATCTACTTGTTCAGTTCTGCCTGCAATGTATTGTACAGCCAGAAAATAAGATCATTGTCAGTGCAAGCCAAAGGTGGAAACCTTTCTGGCAAACCTGTGCAGGGCAAAATCAAGGTTTTGGGGATATAGCTGTGTTAGTCTAGTCCAACCCCTATCCCACAGGGCAATAGGATGCACTTTTCAAAATGCCTTAAGCTGGATCTGCAGTTTTACAATAGATGAAGATGTTAAAACAAGTGCAAAACATAACATTCCCCAGGGAATATTAAATACATGGTCGGGGAACAGAGCTATAATTTTTCCGTCTCCAGTGGGTGATGGCTAAGGAAGGTTCCCTCCTGCCATTTGGCTTCCATGCAGCAGATGCAGTAGGGGTTGCACTGGACGATGGGGAGAAGGAAATACACCCAGTAACAACATCCACTCGCGGTTTTGTTGTGTTTTGTTCTACTTTCCTCAGCACCATCTGCTGCACACCAGCAGGTGCTGGAGACCATCACAGGAAAGCTCTGCTTTTCTGCAAGTTTTTAAACCATCCTCTGAAATGATAGACGATATTTTTTGTTCGACAAGTCTCCCTCAGAAGGTAGAGTCTTTTGATAGGGGGAAGAGGGGAGGCATTGTTTTGGGACTTTTTTTGTTGTTTTGTTTAAGATAAAAAAAACCCAAACAAAAATAAAACACAACTGTAGCACCTTAGCTGAGCATACTGTCCTGGACAGTAAACCTCCACTACAGATGTTGCTATCCCAGAGAGTTTCTGGGAAGTGGTAGCTGGAAAATATATCAAAAAAAGGGGGATGACAAAGATGTCCCAGACAGAGCCCTTGCACTGTGTCACACCTGGATTTCACACTTTGAAAGTGGTAGGGGAAAAGGGTAAGGGAAAGGGTAAACGATAAACTTTGACCTGGACCTATGACCAGAAGGCAGCACTGTGGTCATCTAATCTGACTTCCTGAACAACACAGAACACTAATCCAGACATTTCAGAAAGATCCATGCCCCAAAACTGTTTGCACAGAGGATTTTATTCCCAAATTAGACAAAAGGGCCAGCATTAAAGGAACATTTGGGCTAGAAGTGATTATAATACAATTGGAGTTGCCTTCACATTTCTTGCTGGAACTGTTTCACAGATGGCAAGGCATCTTTAATTAGAGCTGAGGACCATCAGGAGCAGAGCACAGCAATGTGCATTCTCTCCTCTTGTACCGAAGAGCTCTGGGATGCAGTGTGCCATTTACAGCTTGATCAGGGGGTTTCTAACAAAATTATGTCTTTTGTCACAAACTCTCGATGTATGAAGAACAAAAGTTTTCGTGCAACAGTACCAGGCACAAAGCAAGTTGTATCAAGAAAAATGGAATTTCCAGTTAAACAAACAAATGAAATAAAACAGAGAGGATGAGAGGTACAGAGAAGAAAAATAATAGCACAGAAATTCAGTGCTTGAGGAACTTCTATAACATGAGCAAGTGTTAGTTTCCCCTTTTTCTGGACAAAAGTCAACAGAAACTGCTTTAATGCCAGTGTACCACATGACTGAGGTTGTATCAGTCTTACTGGGGGGCTGCTCTCTGTCTCCTACTGCAGACCTTTTATTCTGTGTAAACAGCTAACACCCACTGGGCCTCACTGTGAAATGCTCCCAGCACTCAAGTTTCCATGGAATACTCACTTACTTTGGCCATTGGGTCCCAACCCTCCTCTCCAGGCTACATTGCACTAAAATTGAACTATTCTAAAAATAGTTTTTAAAAATATGCCAGAGAAGATAATACTACAGCTGATCCTGGCATTCACCCTGGATAAGGCAGACA
>QWTY01022055.1:2174-22319 GCA_008033365.1 Pseudorectes ferrugineus | reverse complement strand
TTTGCCCAGTACAGGAACAGAAGGTAATTGTCCTGTGGGGTGACTTTGTTCCTTGACTCTAATTGCATCTCAGATTCTGAGCTTCAGTATCCTGATAGCATCCTAGACAAGGATGAAGTAGTGTCTGTGGAGATACCTTCTATGTTAGAAGCAAAAAAGACAATGCAGTGTGTGCATGCCTGGATATTAGAAAACTGGGGTTCTCTAAAATATTGTGTTGGGACTTCTGCTGTTGCTTTTTATTTAAATGTATAGTGCAGCCTTTTATTTTTAAATGAAAAATGTTTCTTGGTGTCAATTCTCAGCTAAATTATATGTGATGCTCATGACTAGGGATGAAAGAGTTAACACAGTTTTCTAGCAGCTGATTTTTTACCACTGTTTTATGATAAAATATTTAAAGACTTGTAATGGTTTGGATGACCATGATAAGTGATTCTATTATCATTCTGTACTTCATATACATACATGTGTATATGAGCGTTAGAATACTTGAATTTTAACGGTGGTGGGCGATGAAGTTGGAAATAGTAACTACACATTTCTTTCTCTGTTTAAGTGTGAATTATCTATTCAAGCACATGCCATAAAGTACAATTAAATGGGTGTCTCTTGTGTTTAGGATCGGTGGTGATGGTTTTACTTGTGCTTTCTTTTGCTTACCTACTCCTTAGTATTAAAATTGATGTTCCAGGAAAGGGAAAAACAGTGCAACAAAAAGGGATGCTGGCATCCATAAAAATAATTGTAAATTTTGTCTCCTTTTGTAGCTGGAAGTGACCAGGTTTTCTTAGGACTTTAGTGAAAGTTCAATAAAATAAGTGGTTTAGTTAAAATTAATGCTGGATGGGCTTAAGGGATGATTTTCACTGAATTTCAGATTTCTGTTGTATTTTAAACATATTTCTCCTTTTGGTTCAGTTTAATAATCCATGACGTAGAAGTTCTTAGAGCTGTTTTGCAGGACTAAGTTATGGGGTTTCTTTTAATGAAAAACCGTGAGGGAACTCAAAGCTTGTCATCTGCAAGATGAGGTACTAGCATTACTACATTTTAAATTAGGTTTTCATTTGAGTGTGTGCTGGAGAAAACTCTTTCAAAATACAGCAGATGATACATTTAAAAAGAATTTCAGAAGAGTTGCCATGCTGTTTGAAGTCTAATTTGACTAACCTTGCTATTCAGAAAAGTGTTTGAGAACTCCAGGAGACAACTTTACTTTGTTTTTGTTGCTCTTTGAAATGAGAAGCTACGGGGATGATCCAAGATAAGTAATGAAGAATTACATTGTGAAATTAGATAATTAAAAGAGGGCAATAAAACTCTGAAAAACCTTGAAGTGTGGGCCATTTGCTACTATTACCATATGTCTGAAGTTCTAGTAGGCCAATACCTACAATTAATTTCAAAACAGCATCAATGCTGCAGTGTGTCTTTGAGCAGAAGTATTAGTTCTTCTGTGGAAGTGGAAGGACATCCAGTATTCAGTAAATATAAAGAATTTTGCATCTTGGTCAGTTTTCTTGAGGATCAGTTATAGCTATTGCCTTGCAAACAAGAGTTTACCGTTGTCTTCATGTACGTCTGGAACCCATTTTGAGGAGTGGGGTAGTAATTGAAATGATGTAGCTTGCTTGAACTGAGCAAGTTGTCAAAATCCATCCAGAGGTGTTCTTACGTGACAGATAGTTCTCCCTTGTTTTCCCTTGTTCATTGTCTCACGTCTAATTTGTTTCAGAGGACCTTACTGCATTTTGTAATATATAAATAGAACCATTTTGTGATACAGTTGATTTAAAAATAGGACTGTCTGGGAAGAAAGGCAGACCAGATGAATGCCCTTCTGCTGTAAGTTGAAATTATTGGAAATGTTGGATCCATTAAAAATTTAGTTCCCTCACTAGCTCTCCCAGTATTTTAAGGGTGAGCTTCATCCTGAATTGTCAGTATTTCTTATGAGATGGACTACTCCTCATTAGTCCTTTGGGAATATTTATAGGTATTCAAAGGCTGAAATTAGACTTGAATCACTTCCAGTCCTGTTTGTTTGGTGTTTTGTGGAGACCAGTGGAAATGCTTATAGTGATCTGAATGAAATTTTTACCACGGTTGCTGCTCTCCAACTCTCCCTGTTCCTTTGCCATCAAGGGGTCATCTCTGGCTTCCTTAACCAATCTTTTTTCCCTAAGAGGTGGATCACACATCATAAGTAGTATGTCTGTAAAAACAAATTGAAATAAAGTAAAAGCTACTCCCCTTGGTTATGCTGTTGCAAATGAAGGTGATTCTTCTTAAGCAATTTTTTTAGAGTACATCCTAAAAAAGGGGTGGTAAACTTATGTTATTGTTCTGACTCTTTCCATGTTTGTCTTTCTTTGAATCTCTGATGCGCAGAGGCAGGTAAAAGAGCATAGTATGTTTGATGGAAAACAGGCTAATGCAGAATGGGAGAAGATACCTGAAGAAATTGTGTTCCTGTGCAGTATATAACATACACAGCAGTACTAGGCAGGCAACTAACTTGGGGTTTTATATAGGTTTCCCCACAAGATTTCCACTATGCACTTTGGGGAGTCAGAACTGAGGTGCTCTTGAGCAGCTTTTATTGACTTTACATCCCCTTGTACTGATAAGATGCCTTGAAAATGAGCTTGTTAATTTTGCCATACTGCTGTCAAAAGACTTTGACATTTCTAAAGGTGTCACTGAATAGGATATAGAGAAGATATTGTGATGACTGTAACTTTCTTCTTGAGCTTCCCCTTATTAATTTTAGCTTTTATTTAGAAAATTGATTTTAATTTGCAAACTGCAAGCCAAGCTCAGAACCTGAAAAAAACAACAGATGTCTTAAATCCCGGTGATATATGCTCTGTTAAAAATTGTAGTAAATTTTACTGTATCTAAAAAAAAAAAGGCAGCCATACTGCACATAGCCTACCCATCCATTACCATTGTCTGTAGTGACTTTTCTGACTTAACAGATGTTTCAAGATGTGCAGAAATGGGGCATGAATTGGGACATTGTCAGGAAATGGCAAATAGCAGTATCTCTTGTTGCAGTTTTAAGCATGTAAGAACATCTAAACAAGAACAAGATTCTTGGTGCTGACTTTATTAACCTCCCACTTGATGACTTGCCTTATCATTTTAATATTAGTTTTGATTTCCTTCAGTTACTGAATCAGGATTTCCCCCTCTTCTCTGCCTTAATTCCTGCCTCTCAAGGGGGCTCTGCTTTTGTATTTACAGACTATGCAGCACTTTCCCACTAATGCTCTATATGAAAATGAGGTGTTTTCTTGACTACCCAATAGAAAAGTAGATGATCCTTATACTTTGTAAAAAAGGAAGGCAGCCTGTATACCTAAAACCAGTGCATCAAGAAGTGTTTATTGCAGTCTTTCATTGTTAGTATTTTTCTGAGCTGCCCTTCAGTGGATAGGAGGAAAAGGAATTACTGAGTCACAGGAGAGCAGGTTCTGCTTTGTGTTTTGTGCCTATAAGCTCCATTCTAACAGCTCTGAGATATAGCACCAGCCTGCCATAACAAGATGTGCATAATAAAGTAAAACCAGAGTGTTCATCTTTATTTTCCCTGATGTTTGGTCTCTACCTTGAGAACTGCCCTTCACTGCATCCCAAACCACTTTGACTGTCTGATTGTCTGTTTGCTCTATAAACTTTGAGACTTTAGCCATGAAGTACAAGGCCTATAGGTGTTCTGGGGAACAGCATGTTCCAACAAGGAAATAGAAAAACATTTCCCCTTTTTCCCGGTAATTCCCAGTAGAAGCACAAAAAACAGTGCAAAAGATCTATTTCTGGGCAGGGAAAATTTTCTTCAAATGCTGCATCTGAACCGTGACCTTAAGAGGATTTTTCGGGGAATGAGGAGGGACTGTAACATAGGTTAAAATTGTATAAAGAAGAATGTTTTTATGGATTTGGAGCCTAATTTTGGGTAACTGGGGAGGTGTATTTGATCTCTCAAAGACCAAGTTCTCCAGATGTAACACCGTTAAGACTATGACTCGAATCTTTGTTATGTCACTAGAGGAAATATCTGAAGATAACTCTTTGCACAGAAATGTGTGGACACAAACAAAAGCAAAAGGCATCTTTTGGCTTTATTTTGACTGGCAGTGGAGGGTAACAATAAACTGGTTTTAGTTTCTTTTCCACCACCAAGAAAGGAGTGGGGGTATAAGAAATTAACAGAAATGAAGAAGGGGGAAAAAGAAAAGCCAGCACAAATATTGTTGTTTTTTTTTTTTTAATGGATTGATTTTGGTGAAGAAAAGACTCTTCTATTAACAGCACAGTGTAATCCTTAGACTAGTTTAAACAGTTGCATAATTTTAAGTTGATTAAGACAGAGCAGAGCAAAGAAGCTTCTACCAGAGTATCTGCTGAGTGCCCTGCTAGGATGCTAATGTTTTCAGTAAGTCAAGGTTGCATATTTAAAAGTAAATGTTCCCTTTGCATTAAGTCCTTCTTCCTGTGGCTAAAAGAAAGAAGAAGTTTAAGTTAGAATTCTGTTTAACTGGAGCCTTCACTCTCGCTCAGAGTTTCTGAGGGAGAGAAACAGAGGGGCCTCCTGGATGTGCAAAATTATGTGCACTTCTGGGCCAGCACTGACTGTGTGGTGTCGTGATGGCAGAATGTCTCCCATATGCTTACACATTTTTGTTCAGTTTCATCTCATCTGTGATGATGGTAAAGTAATACAATTTCTTTCAAAACATTATGTATTTTTTTTAATCCTATTACTTTAACGTTATACTATTAAAATCCCATTTTAACATTGTGTTTATGTGGGAAAATTTAGTATACCCTTCTGTGTGGTCTAATTTTCATTTGTGATGTCTGTGTATCAATACTGCCTCCAGCACAAAGTAATGTGAGAGCCAGATTAATTTGTTTTGAAAAAATTCAGACCTTGGGGTAGAAAGTGAGAGAATAAGTTGTGTGGTGGGCAAAAGCACTGACAATTGCAGCATGGGCACCAGGTATATGTATTTAGTCTGTGGCAGAGTTTGAAGCTTATCTTAGACCAAGTGTGATTATCTCACAGATTTATCTGCAGTGCAGTTTCTCTTTGCTTTGTTGCATTGTTTCAAGTTATCTTACCTTTGAAAGATGATGAGAGCTTTGGAGTATGGCAGCTTTTCCAGCAGTATTGTTTGTATTTCTGAAGGGAGTACCAGTCTTAAAATCAGGATTTCCATATGAAGTTTAGGTGTGTCTTTGATGTTTCTTCTCCTTGTTTGTACTATTTATTTCCTGCAGTTGTTCTAGGAAAATTTTAGTGGCTTGCTCTGATGCAGATGTTCTAAATCAAATACCTTTTTCTTCTTACATAATTACAAGAGATCAGAAACAGCAGAATCATACAAATCCTTTCAGACAAATTTGAACAGGACATGCATCCTACTATCCTGTCCTAGTAAGCAAAATCTTCTGTTTCACAATTCAGATTCCTGTATGTTCCTAATGGTGTTTCTAATAGGAGTTTCCTGTTAATTGGTGAGTTTACTGCAGTTAGTTGTGTATGTGTTATTGATTCATACTGTTAAGTTCTGAATTAACATCTAAATTTTAAGTGTTGCTTGGTGAATTGTCAAAGATAGTGAGAGCCAATACCTGATACTGAAGTTAACATTGCATTTTAGTAAACGCTCCTTAGGACCATGTGCCTGTGCCTCTGCATACTTTTCTGTGTAAGTTCTCCCAAAGCTTGAGTGCCAAAACTCCAGATCAACCCCAGCACCAGCTACCAAAATCTCTTGCTCTGTGTTATGTTCCTTTATGAAAATGGGATCTCAAACACACTTGAAATACAGGACCAAAATCAGATCCAGGTATTCTTTTTCAGCTGCCTGAGGTGAATGCAGAATCCTGTACTTCATGCTCTACTTAGTGTGAATGCAATATGTTAATTGAAAATAACTATAGATTCTGTGGATCGGAGATACTGGAGGAGGGAGAGCTGGAAAGGAAGTTCATTGTGGGCACAGTGCAGGGTGATTCTGGGATCTGTTGCCTACTTTTTTAAGCCTAGTGCACAGCAGAGCGTAGAAGGTGTTTGTTTTTAATGATCGCTTATGATGAACTAGGCATTGTGATCAAAGTCTTGACAGGGATCCTACTTGTATATTAAAGCTCTTCTTCCTTAGTCTTGTTAGTACTGAACACAAGAAAAAGAATCTGTTGAGGAGCTTGGAAATTATTGTGTGTGTCCTCCCTGGGATGGTGCCCAGGACTGAAGTGTTTACCTCTGTCTATTTGCTTAGCCTGAGGCATTTGTGATTGCTTCAGCACGGTGAGCAGCCAGGGAGATGGGAGTTTGCATGCATGTTGGGTGGCAAAGGGAGGGAAAGGCTGCTAAAGGAGTGCCAAAGCATTGCATGCGTTCACTGCTGATGGGGAAAACATTTGGCCCTGGGTAAGAATATTTCAGACAAGGCTTGGAATATGTCCATATCACAACAACCATATTCTTGCTATCTCTACAGTCACCTAAAAAAAAGAACCCTAAACTCCAAGCATTCAACTTCATGCTGAAGAGAGAGTAGAAGAGCTAAGAATCTTGCTGGGGAAGCAGGGAGCATCTATCAGTTTGGGATTTATGGTACCAGATGGACTGTGCTGTGTGTTCTGGCTCCAGTGATGGATATGTTAAGTTTTGTCTTTCTCTCATGCATGCTGAGATGGAAGAAGGGAAAACATCCATCACTGAAGGAGAACAATCAAAGCTAGAAAAAAAAAATGACACAGAATATGAAAGCACCATAGACAAAGAAACTGTTGCTACTTCTCCTTCTTATATCATAAATGATTTCAATACATTTGGGCTGGGAATCTAAACTGTATAAACCTTGTTGATGTGTTGTACCAACCAATGCACGCACACACTCTGCCCCCCTTCAAACCCCACTCCCATAATGTTTAAGAAGTCTCCCCCCATTTGGAAAAGCAGATTACAAGTCAGTTTTTTTTTCCTGATACGTAACAAATAAAATGAATAGACTTACCTAGGATTTAATATGATCTCCTGTATTTAAGATGGAATGGATATGATTTCTTTAAATCATTTTGGAACACTTAGACTAACAAAGTGGATAAGCCAATTTTGGAATAAAACCGACATGTGTAAAAACTGGCAGAGTTTTTAAACACTGTACGTTGTATTTGCCTTTTGTTGGGGTATTATTACTTCAGCTGCACAATTATGGGAGCCTGCTGCATATTAGCAGACACTTTTCCAATAACCTCAGGCTATATGCACTGAGTTGGATTTTCCTCTTCAGACTATCATCTTGGATTCTCCCAGACTACATACCACTGCTTTTTTTTTCCCTTTCTCTGTAGAAGTGCATGCTCTAGGCAATAGTGATTGTAATACTTTCTGCATTGTTAGGCAGTGAACATTATCAGCAGCTGCAATATTCAGGATTAGCCTTTTTGTTATTATTTGGCATCTGCAGTACCTACATGAATCTGTTCGGTCCTGTTTCTCCAGAAGGCAGCTGGGCTCTCTGACTGAGAGAACACAACCATAAAGGTTTCCTGTAATTGTCACTATCCTCAGGAGTTCAGTCTTAATTGGAACTGCAGTTTTTCCAATGCAGTTAACTGAGATTTATAAAAACTTGCATTTTATTTAAACAACATGGGTTGTATTAAAAGATGTCTTCACATTTTATAATGGTGAAATGGGGTCAGATCAAGGTTCTCAAAGCTACACCACAAATCAGTTCCTGAGTGAGAACTATAATCTAGGTCTCATAACCCCAAGCTTCATCCTTGGTCCGCTAGCAAGCAGATGTCTCTGAATTAATTATGCTACAGAAAATGTATCAGCTGGTATCCTGCAGTACATAAAATGTATTTCAGAATAGTAAATAAAATCTAGGACTTTCCTGGGGCTTGTGGACTTTTTTTTCTCTAGGAGGTGTCTGTCATCTAAGCTTCATTTGAATTTTTCAAAACTGAAATGAAAAGGTTCACTGGCTTTTGCAAAGAGTCAGAGAAAACAATATTTTTATGGTTGCATATTTAAAGATGCGTTTGCTAAGGACTGATCTTCCGTGATACCCATAATTTTGGTTTTACCTTTCTTAGCTTACTTGCCTCCTTTGGAAAATAAAGGAGCCATGTACTGGTTAATGAAAGAGAGGAAGCAACTGTTTCATGCAGACTAAATTACAGGGTATTCAGTTTTGCTTGTTTTTCCTAAATTGTCATAGATATTGAAAAATATAGTGATCAATGAAATTTAAGATTTACATGCTAGCATCAGTTACCAGCATGTCACTTAAATCAGAGAATCAGTTAAGATGTGAAATTATTTGGAAGAATTCCAGAAAAGGAATAACATTTTATTCCAAGAATAGTTGTGCTCCTGTCAGGGTGGGTGGAGTTGAGACTATTTGAGACTATGTTGAGACTATTCATGTTACAGGTGAAAATGGTAGAAGAGGTAGAAGCAGTACAGTGTTGCATTTTGGGGAAGGAAGGACATTTCTCAAGAACACCATTACATGGTATCCTTCTGCAATATTAAAATGCATATGCACACAAACATACACACAAAACCAAACCAAACCAAACTGAACAAAAAAAACCTCAAACCAAACACAATACATCTATTTAATTTCATCTTAAGGACACCCAAAAATGCTAGAAATATTTATTTTTATCGAAGTCTTTTAGAGATACACACAGAAACACATCTTGTGTACATATGCTAGTGTTTAATAATTCTTTTGTTTGACTTGCATTATGAAGTTGATTTCTCTGGTCATGACACTCTTGGCTTTTTGTGTCCTCAGTACTAATACCATTTGGCTGAAAGGTGATAAAAGGTGTTATTCTTGTCAGTATCCTGGAACTGGAAAAGTCTGCCTGGATCATCAAACCAGTGAAATTCAGGTTCAGAAAACCGTGCAAAAGTTTGGAGACATATAGGCAGCAAATACCAGTGGCAACAGAGGACTTGAAATGTCCTATAGACTTCAGTCAAAAACTAGAAAAGCACAAGGATAAATGGTGTCACACTCAAGAATAAATATTTTCAGAAGTTTTGCTGTCAAACTCAAGGAGATCAGAGTTGTATCAGAACTGATTTATTTTAAATAAAATTACTCAGTTGTGTAATTTGCAGAAAGTTGGATAAAGGCCATGTTTTCGCTGCTCTTTGAAGTCTTCATGAAAAACATGACTTCAGTGGGAGCAAGACCACAATAATTTCTCTTTTATTACTGTTTTTCTCCATCTCTACCATTTTAAACAAGGTAATACTCTTTGTTCTGTCAGCAGTCTTAATAATGTATTATACTTTAAAAATGACTATTTTGGGATCATGGTGGGGTTTTTGGAAGAACTAAGTGCTGCTCTTGGACTGTAAGCCTGTGGTGGTTAGTTAAAAGGCTAAATGAACATTAACATGTCCTGTCACTTTGACCTCGGTGGAGTTAAAGCAAGTAGCAGGGCAGGTTCAGTGGCTTTAAATGAATTATTATTAGTCAAATCCCTGCAAAACCAAACAAATGTTATGTCATTCTATTTTGTAATTTTCATCCAGAGAACTCTGGCTGACTGGTGACTTCACATATTCTGGTCCATGCTTTCCTGCTAGCAAAAAGTTTCCTGTCCTGGCACTCCAGTCTCTAAATTTCTTCGTATTTTGGCCTAATGGAGTCTGTTCTGATTATGTTGTGTTTACCATGCTTTTGGAGTCAGCCTGACAAACTCAGGATGAGTCAGATCTGTTGCTTATGTGATTTGCATGCAGCCATGTGTGTGTGCACGTGTCCACAGTAGTTCATGACTGGGAGCCTGTGCTCAGCAAGGCAAGAATGATGCTGGAACTTAAGAGAGTCCTGGTACTGCTCCTGTTTTGATTGGATGTAATTTCTGAGTTGAACCAGAAGACGTATCAAGACCTGGAAGTTTCCGAGCCCTGCACATGAAGCAGGTGTGGGTGTAGCACTCTGTACATTGAGCTTCTGCTCTGCAGTATGTGTCTACAGGTGCCTGTTGGTTTGGGATGCATTTGTATAGGCTGGTTCTGTGGTCTGAAGTGGTGGTGGCTGGGACATGTTTAAGGATGTTACTGATTTTTTATTAGTTCTGCTTTTTTTTGCCTAAAAATTCCTACATTTATTTTATTTTGGTTTTACTCTGCCCAATATTGTGATTTGGAAAGCATATAAACAAAATGCAGCTTTATGAGAGGGCTATTCCTATTTCTTTCATGTTCCTTATGCCTAGATTCTGCTCAATAATTGCCATCTTTCCATGTGTGTTCTTTAGTCAAGCAAATAAGCTGGATTTAATATTTAAATTTTTCCTTATGCAAGGACCTCTTCAGCATGAAAAGAGAAAGATAAGTAGTAATATTTGCTAGCATATGTCATAAGGAGAAACATTAGTATTTGTAGAAGGAACACAAGGTTGTGGATTGCAGTTGTAACCATTCATCCTTGATTGATTCCTGAAAGTAGGATATATTTGCATAATGCAGGCATGTTTTGGAGGAGGGAAAGAGGAAGGAGAATATTTTTATCTTTTTATCCTTACTCTTGTTTTCCTCTCTCGTTCTCAGTTTTGATACACTTTCAGTTTTGACAAGATTTTCTCTCTTGCCAGATACCAACAAAAGCAAAGAATGTGTTCAATAGTATGTTAAGCAGTATGTGAAATTTACTTGCATTTGTTCAGTTCTCCTGTGCATAGATGGTGAGAACATTGAAGTGGGGAAAAGCCCCATCTACCTGGTGTTCCTGACACTTCTACTTTAGCTCCATTGACATCAGCCAAAGTCACTTGGAGCAGCTTCCTTAACTCAGGTTGTCAACTTTGTGGAGCAAAAGCCGAGGCTGGCTGGTGAAATGATGTGGAGCTGCCATGTTCTTATCCCACTGGTGCACTTTTTTTGTCTTGCGAGGTGAGCAGGGGTTGTCATTAGGTGCTGTGTGAAGATCTTGAGTGCTTGGGCAAGCTCCCAGCTGACTGGGTGAGGTGAGGTTCTGCTGTGGCACGCTGCCTGAGCAGCGCCGTGCAGCTACAGCAGAAGTGGGAAGCCTCGGCGTGCAGGCGAGCCATGGTGTCTAGACATGCTGTGATTATTTCTTTGCTCAGTTCAGTGTGTAGCCAAATATCTTTTCAAGTATAGTAGACAGATGTGAGCACAGTGCTTGCACCCATATAACAGCGAAGGTGGTAACTGCATGTGTGCCCCTCCAGATTTAATCACACTGCTTGGTCATATCAGTGACTTTAGTACCATATACTATCAGCAGCAGGAATCAGCACTCCCATGTGTTTAGCTTTAAATCTTGTGAAGATTTCTTGAAACCTTCCACTAGTATACACCTATGTGTATTTTTATCCATTTGCACAAGTCCCACCCTCTGCCCTGCCGCCCCATTCTTTTAAATTAATGGGCTTCTGGAAAATAAAATGTATCATGGCTGAATTCCCCTCTTGTGTACCTGTGTCATTGAGAGTAGGGACAAACAGCTGTTTGGAAAGGGAGTTTGTCTGTTGTTTTTCCTGACCATTTTCATGGAAGTTTTTGTGTTAGACTGAAACTGATAATCAGTTCCAGAAGTCATTTTGAAAGGAAAGAGTGGGAGACAAAGGCATGAAGCAAAGCCACACTAGCCTTTTTGCTATAGCAACTGATGCTAAACCAAAGCAAAAGTAAACTAAACCATGTTTGCATACCTCCCAGTAAAATAATTGATGTGGTTTTTTTGCAGTTAGACTTCTAATTTTGGTGGCTTTATTTACAGTTTCTGTAACGCTGGTTTAATATGGGCTGTGTAGACTGATTTAGCCTAATTTTAGCTTAAATTAGTGAATACTCAGGCTAGTTTCTGGTGTTATCCTACCCACAGCATGTACTGTATTGTGCTTGATGAGAGTGCCACCACAGTCATAGGAGCAGCAGGGTTGCCATATGAAGAAGTGTAAGGGAAGCAAGACGTGAATCTGTAGAAATCTAATCTCTACGTATTAGTTTTTGTGTGTGTGCATGTTTTCCCTATATCAATAGCATGGACTCATATTCTGCTTTCCAGTTTTGTTTAGGTAATTATTAAGATTCGACCAAAACTAAACTTGCTAAAGCTTATATTCTGATCAAATAAGATCTGATATGTTTATGTAGAAATAAGAATTGTGAAGTGAGTGTTGAAGGGACATTGGGCAGATTCAAGTGCTTATAGAAAGCACTAGTACTGTTAGGCTTGTTTAGGAAAATTGAGGTATACAGCCTTCTTTGTAATGTTTCAAAGTCTAATAATTCAGCTGCTCATTCTGGTGTAGTGAGTGCATACATAAATCACTAGCACACTGCATCTTGGAGATGGGTTGCTTGTAGTTGTCTGTAGAACTTACTGCATGGTAACAGTTATAATTAATTGCTTGACAGACTGAATGTCTCAGAGTAGTTTGTCATCAACATGCACTGGTGATGGGTAGTTTGAGTGCCGAGGTGTTTGAGTATTCTCTGGTATGTAGTAGTATAAAAAGCAGAATTTGGTCCTCTTCCAAGTTTTAAATTTGTCCTTGCCTTTCTGAAAAGTGGGAGGCAAAGCAAAGGTGATGCAATGTCTTGTCGAAAATATAAGCTTCTCCTACTACCTTGGACTATGAAATTGAAAATGACTTTCTATCCTTTAGCTTTGATTGATCCCTACGCCATGGAGAACACCATCTAAATCTGCTTTTGGCAACTTCTACAGCAGAGTTTGACGTCCCTGAATTTCATGGAGGGGTGTGTATATGTGCACATATGATATAAATTCTTAATTTAGGAGAAAACGTAAATTATAATCTGAAGTACTTGGTGATAGGGACAACGGGATTCTTGAGAAATTTTGATGTGGTAAACATAAATCTGAATCTTTGTTGTCTGACCTGGAGAATTCTTCTTGTTCGTACGATGTTTCCAAACATTTTTATCCTTATGCGTTTGACAGATTTCCTGAGACTTCCATAGGTCAGGAAAGCACTGGAAAAAAATCACAAACACTTCTAGTCATCTAATACAGTCATTTCATATAAGTGAGTAAAGAGAGTGGAACAATGACTCCTTTTTTGCCTCGTGTCTCTGTTTAGGTTCAAGGGTGAGCTGTTGATTGCTAGTGTATTTGTTCTGTTCCATGGATGTTCTCAGTCTAGGAAACGAATGCTCAAACTGGACAGAGTACTACTGTTTTTTCTCATGAAGTGCCTTTTTTCTTGAGAGCAGGAAACTGCTATGTGATTCCTGTCTTGCTGTTTCAAGTAGAGATAGCACTTGATTGATTAGAAGCACTTTCTTTGTTTCAATAAATAAAAAAGCAAGATAATTTTTTTGAATATTTATATTGTATTTGTCATTCTGACAAGATGGGTTAATGTCTTGAAATGTGCTTAGTGATGCATCACTTTCTTGAAAATGCCTTTTGTAGTGTTTTGAGATATCAGACAGTAACTGCGGTTTTCTCTTGAACTTCATGTTTTGTGGAAAGATGGAAGAATACTAAAGTTTTACCCGTCTGAATTTTGTCATGGATTTTACCCAGGGACAGATTTAAGTCCATGTATTAGGCATGTTTAATTTTAGTGGTGTTAAGGCACCAAGGCAAAATTTTATAGTAAGGATTTTTCTCAAATTCATATCTCGTGGATTTCAGTAATTCTGCAGCAAGTATTCCTTTTCTGATTCTCATCCCAAGCTGCCAGGTATTTTAAAGAATGATTTTTTTTTTGTCTATCTCTTTCCATTTGGTTCTTGTTCACACTGTGTAGTCAAAGTGCCTTACTTTTTTAATTTATTGACTTGAGAGACATGTTTTATGTCTGCAATAAATGTCTGAGAATTGCTGATGAGCTTTCTCCTCAACACCTATTATCTCTCTTCTGTGTTTCCTTAACTCCTAGGAGCCCCCAAGGTAGACCCAGGACCACACTTTGGCTCTGCACAAACGCTGAACAGAGGCAGTACGTGATTACAGAGGGATGGTGACTAAAAGGTGGGTAGGAGACTGTATTTTGTTCAATCAGTAGATGATGATGTCATGGAGAGATCGTAAGATGATGTCTGGAAAAAAGACTTGTGATATGACTTTGTAGACCATTACAGTTGTTCTGCCTTTCTCTTTTCCCTAAGCTAACGAAATTCAACAAATGGAAATGGGAGGAATGAAAGAAAAAGAACCTGCAATTCTCCTCTCTTCTTACCTCTCTTAAATTATACTTAACTTCAAAAAGGGAAAACTATGTAAAAATGGGGATGTTTGTTTAAAGTGACACTGAAAGGGTAACTGTAAGAGTAACATGTTTGTAGGTGACTATTTCAGGATGCTGTTTTGGAGGCTCCACACAAATGCTTACCATCAGTCTAAAAACGTCTTAGGAAAAGGAAGCCTGTATGGCTAAATGACAAGGTAGAGGAGACTATTAAAAGCAAGAGGACATCTTAAAAAAACCTGTGTCTGTTCAAAGAAGGAAATAAGACCAAAACATTCCCCTATCAGGCTAATCAAAAAGTTAATAAATGTTTTTTTCGACCACACCAAGAGCAGGAGGCCAGCTGGAGAGTCTGTGTGGCCTGTGTCTGACACTATGAAATGAACAATCCGAGATAAAGCAATGGCAGAAAACTGAGTAATTCTTGTGTGTATGTGCTCACCACTGAAAAGTGCGGGATGGTTCCTGTTTTGGAAACCTTCTTATGGGAGGCTTAGGAGATTCCCTTTCTGGAACAAATTGCATGTTCTCAATTTAGCAGGTCCAGATGTAGTTTACCCAATTTTTTTAGGAATGGTAGAGTGAAATAGACCAGCTACAGACTGCAGTATGCAGCGCCTTGTTTTTCAGTGTCTCAGTTGAGTACTTGGAGATGTCTAATTTGATGCCATATTTCAGAAAGCATTCATGTGGACTCAGGGAGTCTAAAAACCAATGGGCCTCTTGTTTAAACTGAGTGGATTAACTAAAAAATTAGATTAGTATCTCTGTTTTAGAAAGGACATTGACTATTACAGTGGAGATACTGAGAAAGGATTGATTTCTGTGAATGAAAGCCTGATTAAGAGGATATTAAGAACTGGTGAACTGGTTAATTTTCAACTATTTGAAGAATGCTTACAAAGATGATGGAGCCAATGTTCCTAGTTGTGGCAAACCATATAGCAGGAGGTTAATGTACACGGATTGCAGATTGAAGTGTTCTGATTGGGCATTGTAGGAAAAATTTTTTCTGTAGGAATGTAGTGCAACACTGAATAAAATTACCTGGGGATGTGGTGGGGGTGGCACCTCTCCCAAGGGGGAGCTTTCAGTTCTTAGTTGGACAAGACTTAGTTTCAAGTTAGTGCTACAGCTGACCTGATCTACTGTGGCTTTTAGTGCCTAGCCAGACTGTCCAACTGGATGACTCCCAGAGATCTTATCTAGCCAGCATTTTTGTGATTTGAAGTCAAGTCTTCCCAAAATGCTATGGTCTTTTGACGGAGACAACTGGCATGCAGATGAAAGACATCATTGGATGTATTGTTCTACTTAAATTTTGAAAAGGTATTTCATATTCAAAGTTCTCTTGAAAATTTTTTAAAGGAACTAAAGAGGCACAAGTTAAGGAGGAGTACTGCCAACTGTGTAAATAATTGGCTAAATGATGAGGAAAAAAAAACTTCAGGAGAAAAGTGTGTTGGAAATCACCAGTGGCTTTCCACAGATATCCCTGTGAGTGCCCAGGGGTATTTTCATATTCGTAAGTGACTTGGGACAAAAGTGTGGTGACAAGGTTTGTTTCTGAAACTAAGTTATTCAGGACAAAAGAAGGTAAATATAAATGGAGTAGACTGAAAAAATGCAAAAGGACCGTATAAAACCAAGTGGCCATTAAAATGATGGAAGAAATTCAGGATTAGTAATGTTAAAATATTTCGAGTTAGCTTGAGGTCTTGGGACTATAAGTAGCAATTTATTGAAAACATCAGCTCTATACTTTAGTAGCAATCAAGAAGTAAATTTCTATCAGGAATTGCTCTGAAAGGAGAGAAATCAAAATATTAGACCACTTTCTAAATCTGTGATGTGTTTACATATTAAATATGGTATGCTGTCCTGGTCTCCTCATTTCAGAACAAGTGGAGTAGAACAAGAAAAGTTTCAGAGAAGGGCAACAAGAATGAAGAAGAGCAGCAGGATGCAGAAGACATCCATGGAGCATCATCCATACAAGAACAACTAACTAGATGAGAGTTTCCAGACTGGAAAAGAGAGAGTGGCCAGATGCTACTGCTAGATGTCTATAAAATTATAGGAGCTGTGAGGTGTGTGGATGGGAAATGAATACTCAGTGTCACCTAATTTTTTTTTAGAAGAGAGGTGAGGTGAAATAGGCAGGGAACAGTTTTAAAGCTAGGAAAATAAGTGTTTTGGTTTGGTTTGGTTTTTTTGCACAGTGTGTAAGTCAGTTCTGAAATTCCTTGCCACAGCATGCTGTGTGTGCTGCATGGGTATAAAGATCTTCTGAACAAAGTTGGAAAAGGAGGTGGGAAAAAAGAGCAGACAAAAAAAGAGGTGATAAACAAAGGTATTGACTCTCAGTAAGGAAGTTACTGAGCTGCAAATTGTGGAAAGTATGAAGGGTTTTGGGGAGAGTGGAAGAGAATTTTTGTATATGACTGCTCCAAACATCTGCTCTTACTGCTCCTGGAGACAGAGTAGCAGGTCAGGCTGGATGTTTTGTCTGAGTTGGTTTTGCCATTTCAGTTGGGCTAAACAGCCGGCCTGACCCACTGTGGTGGTTCTTACATGCTATTTTATAAACAGTAAGGTTGCAGGGTGCAGTCCCAGGAGAACTCTGTTGCTAACACTGTATTTAAAAATGCTCAGCTGTTATGTAATTTGAGGTCTCCCACTGAGCTTGGAGCCTTTTCCCTCATTGTAAGATAAATGCTTTTAATCTTATTTTGGCACTTGATAAATTACAATTAAATTTGTTTTAATATGTTCAAGCTGTTTCTTTGAGAGTTCAATCCTTAGAACAAAATTTTCAGTTTTCTGTTTACTGTGTTCCCTGTACAGTGTGTAGTGCCTGTCAGGGAGCGAGGAATTACCAGAGCACCTTTCCTCAATCTGTAAATTCTAGTGACACCCGTTTTGGTGTAGAGACAGTAGACTTTGAGGGGAGAGATAAGCCAGATGAAATGGCAAAGCCTAAGGGAAGTACAAAGAGAATGAGAAAACACTGATAAATTTGGAGATACTTTTGTGTTTGCGAATTAGCTTGAGGAGCAAAGTGTTGGAGTTATCATGATCAAAGGGGAAAGGCTAAAAGTGACAGCGTTTCATAATGATAGCATTGAAATGGTTGGAACAGATTAGGTTACTGGAAGAAAGATGGTCATAGGAGAAGATTAGAGGAAAATAGGTAAATTGATCTGAAGGAATTGAATGAAAGGATGTAGGCAAGGTTGAGAAACTACTGAATAAAGTTCTGAAGAATTAACAGAATTTTAGGAGCTTAGAGAGGAGCAGATACTGGGAATGAAAGAAACAGTGTGTTTGGTTTTCCATCAGTGGTTGTGAGATGGATGGATCCATGCAAGTATTAAAGAGTATTCCAACTTCCTGAACCAGTATCTGTACTTCCTCTGGGAAGTTTTCCAAGGGGACTTGAAATCAAAAAGTTATGGAGGGAAAAATTGTTTTTTTTAATTAGGTCAGAGATGTTAGTTGCTCTTGGCAAAAATTAAATTTGTTAAAACAGTAGCAAAAATGAGTCTAAAGAATCTGAAATGGAGACTGAGAATTTCTAAGTAACATGGCCAAGACTTGCAAAGACAAAAATTATATGAAAATTTGAAATAGTGATGTACAGTCCTGAGGAAAGAGTATTTTTCTTGCAGGAAGAGGGGATACAAGGGTGTGGTTTTAGATAAATGAATGGGAATTGCAGAATAAGAGCAGTTAAAAGGGAAAGAAGAAGAGGTATGTAACATAAGTCATGACCAATTTAAAGTATTGCTTAGGTCAGCCATTTCCCTACCCACCTAATTCTTTGACCTCATCCATTTATGGAGAAAAGTTTTTCTTCCTGGGCTTCTAACTCTTCTGGTGTCTTCCTTGTGGCACTGTGTGTGTAGGGATGGGAGGTTTTCCTTCATGCAGGACCTGTGGAATTTTAACAAATGAAACACAACAATGAAAAGCTCATTAGCAGTAGTTGTTCTTTGTTACAAGGAACCTGCATTGCTTCAAAGCAGCAATAGCAATTTCTGAGTTGAAGGAGCTTCATTCTCTTTCACCCACTTTGTGCCTGGTGTGTAACATAACTGCAGATCACTGAGCTGCAAAGAGCTTTGTACTGAAGTGATGAATTGTGCTGTGCTTGAATCTGCATATGAGGTGAAGAAGGATCAGAGAGGTATGGATGAGGTCATTGTGCCTAATGGAAGACTCTTTGTGTCTTGCTACAGAGAATGAGACTCTTCCCATTAAAGCCAGTTAAATCTCTGAGATTAATGGCATCTAGAAGCAGGGTTTTAACACCTGGTGTGAAACTAAATGGTCTTTGATTTATAATTTTAATCTCTCTGGTTTTTTTCTTATGCTTAAAATTCTAGTTAGGGGTAAAGTTCAGCTTCCCCTCCACTGGCACAACTGCCCTCTTTCAGGTCACACACAATAGAAATGCTGCATTTAATTATTCCAGATATCTCTCATTTGTGTAAAGTCTCACGGGATGCTTTCTCTTGTCGTGATGATTGAAAATGTCAAAGGAATTTGTAGAAAAGGGTACTGTTTTGAGACCTTCTGAGCTGACTCTGTTGATCCAAGTTTGGTGTATTTATATATATATATATATTTTTTTTTTTTTCACATGACAGAGATTTTTATACTTGCAGTGTGTGCATTAAAATATGTATAATCTGTTTGCTCTGGAAGCCCTTTTGGCAACACCACTGAAGCAGTTTGAATTATTTTTCACTCGGATTCAGATTGTATCTTTATAAAATGTGGTGAAATCCAGTGCTGGAAAACATGCAAGATTGACAGCCCTGGAAATTGAAATCCCTGTTAATCCATGTACTAGCTAGCACAGCCTAGCTGGAGCAGGCTCTCTATCTTGGCAGCACGGCTCATGGTTAACCTGATGAGATGACCTCTGCTTCAGTTATTTATTGTTTACAGAGCACTGAAGGTTTGCAAAGATTTTTCACAGTGAGAGCAATGTGTTTCAATTTGTGTTTTCAACATCTTTCTATATGATGTGTTTATTACAGTATAAATAAAGGTTTGTGTCTTTTAAAAAAGCAGAGCTCTGAACTCTGCACTGAATTTCTTCGGTAAAAGTTACAGAATTTGGTAGGGCTGTAGTGAAAGAAACAGAATGCATCATGGTGACATTAGCAATTTAGGATTTCTGCTGGATCACTCTGCAACTGTCCCATCAGCATCATGGTGAAAGTGGTATGTAACAGAAGAAAGAAAGAGTTGGCCACGTATGAGAGGATGGGGGGAATTTGTTCCTGTATCGAAAGTGTGTGCCCCGAAGAGAGTCCCATCCTCTCTCTGGGGTGAAGCATGCTGAGGTAGAGCATAGCAACCACATCGTGCTAGGAAGTTTGTTATTACTCTTTGGTAAGTTGAGTGTCATTCACATTTTCAATATCTGTCTTCTCAAGTTACACATTTCCTAGCAGTGCCATAAATTGCCAGTTTTTTACTTGGCCAGGTGCCTACAATATAAGCAAGTTTCCTTGTTTGGTGTGTTTTTGGTGTGGGGTTTTTTTGTGCCCAGTCTCTTTTCTTTTTGCCCTGCTCTAGGTCAAATTCTGCATTTTATTATTACACAAAGTACCCAGTGGAAAGGCATTGCATCCTCAGCATTTTCCTTCTGGGCTCTTTATTTTGAATTTCAACAATAGATTCCATAGACCCTTCTCATACCTGTGATACTTGTATCTAGTTGCACCACTGCTGCATAGAGACACTTTTCTGCTCTGACTTTTCAACACCACACCCACAGCCAAAGGGAAGGGTTTATTTGTAAAATATTTTATTGTACTCGTGTTTTACCTTGTGTCATTAATAGACACCATTTCCAAGGGTTCTTTTTTTGTTTGTTTG
>QWTY01022050.1:9807-22112 GCA_008033365.1 Pseudorectes ferrugineus | reverse complement strand
TCCCACATAACATGGCACACAGAACATGTTATCTAATTGGCTTCAACAGGGTTACACCCCTGTGAGAGCTATTTTGTAATTTCTAAGGTTGTCTCTGAAAGTTTTTGCAGGTTATGTCTGGTTTTAGAATCACTGCTCTTGTGATGATCATCAACCACTGATGATTTTTTTCTGTTTTTTAACAGAACCAGGCTGACTGGTTCAAAAGGTGTGTGAACTCGGCACTTGGGGATATGGTTTGGAGGTGAACATGGCAGGGCTGGGTTAACAGCTGGACTCTGGTGATCTTAGAGGTCTTTTCCACCGTAATGATTCTATGACTGACACTGTCTCTGAGTTTTACCTTCTGTACCTGCTCACCCCGTGGTTATGTGCTGCTCCCATCCTCCCTGCAAAGCACATTGCTTTTAGAGATCCAGTGTATATTATGACCCAATAAAGAGTTTTATCTGCAGAACTAAGACGGCAACAAACTGTGGCAGAAGCTGGGAAGAGTTTGCTGGAGGACGAGAACATAATAAACCAGCTTTCTCATTTAACCTGATTTATCTCTGTACCCTGAGCCACAAAACTCATGCAAGTCAGCAGGTGCTGCTCAGTTTTGTTCTTTTCTTTGCAGCTCTCAGTGTCGAAAAGAGGACTCATCAGGCAGCATCCCTGAGTCCACTGGTGATCATAAAACATTGCCTTGTGCTGTTTTCTGACAATCACAGCAGAGAGAGTGGTTAATAAAGCTAAACCAGAATTTGTCAGTCAAAATGTTGACAGCCATTTTGCAATTGCCATCTTGGCTCTGACATCTTGGGAAACAGCTTAATAATTAACGTCTCAGTGGAGATTTTAACTGTCTGCCATTTCTGAGGAGCACCAAAACAACACCCAAACTCACTGGATGGAGCAGAGGTACCCCAGGTGGGCTGGACATGAGGCACTGGAGAGCAGCTGTCATATTTGATATGGTGCCATCAGATGGAAGAAACTCCAACAGAATCTTAAACAGGATGCATCTATTAAGTTTTCATTATATATGTTTGGCTTGAACAGTTACAACAAGGATTTAATTGTCTTTTGTTGACATTTAAAAAATTAAGCCAGCAATTAGAAAATGAAATAAGCATAACTAGCAGAGAGAAATCTAGAGTTGTTTTTTAATATGTCTTGGCTGTAATAATTGTTAAATAGTGATTAATGGTATGCTGTCAGTCAGGTTAGGAGAATAATTTTACTCTAAAAAGCTGCAAGACAAAATTTCTTGTTACCCTCGGTTCTGCACTACCTGTTTTGTCACTTAGTCTAATACCAGAGTAATTAATTCCAAAGAGCTATCTTTGAAAAACAAATAGCCCTGGCTTCCTGCTGAAAATGATAGATATCACTCCACAGGGAGGCTAAAAAATAAACAATAGTTTTTATGTATCGCAGAAAATTGGACCTTTTAATTGAGAAGTATCTAAAGCCTCCAAGAACTCTCTGATTAGTGATTTAATATATAAAATCTGTGGGTAAAAATGGGTGTGATTTGGTACAATTCTTCAGTGGTTGTACAAGTCTTTTGGTCAAAACAACCCAAAAATTACAGAAGGTTCCCTGCAATGTTCACCTTATTGCTAAGATTTTAATAATAATAAATAGAAAGCAAACCTTAATGGCTTAATGTGGTTCTGTGGACCAATGTGAAATGAAGATTGGTGTCTTGTAGACCACCAGGGAAAGGTGGGACAGCACGTGGGGTCCTTGCTGGTGGGATCCTTGTGGTCCATGGAAAGCTGTTGCTGACAGTGCAGAATTTCCACAGGCAACGCATTTCAGCAAAAATCAGTTTCCCCACATGGCAAAGAGAGAAACCTTTCTGCAACAGCAATAAAATGATCGATGGTGCTGTTTTTCATTACAGCTAAGTCTTAAAACATCCATTTATCCCGTTTGTCTGTCCCATGCAGATTTTAGACAAAGTGACATCTTCTCCATGAGTCTCCTGAGCCTGCTGCTCTCCCTGAGGCAGGGCTCCTCAGTGCTTGTATTTTCCTCAGGACACCCATCTCTTTGCCTGTGTAAGTAGGATAGTGAATAAAGTATTCTTTTGTGGGGAATTCAGCAAGTTTATTGTTTCATTTATTGCTGCATTTGGATTTTGAGCAAAGCGTGGAGCAGAGGGGCCGCAAATGAATGCTGAAGGGAAGGGTAAGTATTGCACAGTCTGCATCACTGGCTGAACTACACTGATCTGGGCAGGGTCCTGAGGAGGAGGGGACATGGAATTATGGACAACTTGTGCTCAGGATTAATGTCATAGGTTTAGACCTGACAGCAGCTTGGATAGTGCTTTCTATGGCTTTTTTGACTTTGCAGCTTTAGCACTCATCTCAGCCCTTTTGTTTATGAAAGAATATCTTTAGACAGCTTCCAGCAACTTTTCTAACATAAATCCTTCTCATCTAAACGTTTTCCATCCAAAGCAGACCTGATGTCCCACTGTATCGTGGGAATTACACGTCCTGATTTCAGCTGACCCCAGGGTGTGGGCATCCATATCTTCTTGTTGAAGAAAGGATTGTGCATCAAATCAAAACAGGGCACAAGGGAGAAGGAGAACAGGGCAAAATATCCATGGCTGGAGGCCAAAAGAGGAAAGGTTGTCATCCCTACCTGTCTCTCAGATAACGATATACATCACCTGTTCCCCAGGTTTCTGGGGGTTAGTTTTCCCTGCTCTCCTCTCAAAGCTGTTCATATTTGAAACATACATCTACCTGAAAGGTGGTATTAAGATAATACCATAGAATCGCAGAATAGTTTGTGTTGGAAGGGACCTTTAAAGGTCATCTTGTCATAATATGGTACATGTGTCTCTGTCAGCTGTTCGACTCAGGGGATATCATAAAATAGGTGGCTAAAGCCATTTTTGTACCGTCTCAGGTCCTCTTATTGTCACAATTACCGTGTAGCAAACAGGGTATTAGGTCTCTCCTCTTCCTGCTCTTGTTACAAATTAATGACACCAGGGCACCAGGCTAGATAGGAAAAACTCAGGAGCCCAGCTTACAATTTTAAGTCTTTAAAAAAAATAGACAAAAAAAAAAAAAAAAAAGGAAAGCAGAGATTTTTAAGTGTTAATATCCTCTAAACTTAAAAATGCCTCCTAAATGTGGTAAAGTTAACACATGTTCCTGTCAAATTCCATTTCTGGAAGGTGTATGAGCAGATTACAGCTTAATGTTTTTCTCAAGGTATGTTTGTTTAAACTCCATCACAATGCAACTATGTAAAGTCTGCTGTCTACATACGGCTTTTTACTTTTTATATTTGTATCCCGTGCCTAGATTTAGGTAGCATATAAGTTAAATTCTATCATATATTAAGCGGTTAAAACTGATCCTAATTTTCAAGTGTCTATTAGAATGCAAAAGGAGTCATGGCATTTATCTTGCAGACTCATGCTTTTGAGATATAAATGTAAAGAAACTTGACTTGCTGGGCTGGAGTTTCAGGTCATGCTGAATTTATGTTTGTGCAGACTTTTCTGAAGGAAAGAGCCTTTGCTTATATCTTACAAGGGATGTGAGGTAATGGACTTTTACACTGAGATGTTTGTACTTCCAGAAAAGCTTTTACTGACCAAGAGCAATGCTCAGCCACTCCTGCGGCTTAGATAAAATTAATTGGTAAAGAGACATTCCACATTTACAGAAAATGGAAATACAGGGTTTTGATAACTTTAGGGACTACTTTCCTTCCTAGAATTGACCATTTGAACATGCTGAGGAAGAGATACAGTCCTGTTGGTGCATTGAAATAAATCTCAGGGAAATACATTAGCAGGCAGGGTATGTAGTTGTGGATGTGGGCTAAATCAGATGGCTGTGATTATAGATATGGAAGAGAAATCCATGATGTGAATTCTACATGTATCTGTGTGCACAAAATAAATCTTGACAAAATAACAGTGAAGGGATTAGTGTATGCTGTGAAGTCAGAGTTGAAAAATAGTCCTGTGAGCTGCCCCCTTTTTAGTTAATGAAGACATAGGAATTTTTGTAACATATAGAAAATCAGGACTCTGTAATGTGTTCGTTATCCTCCCATTAAAGATTGTCCTGGACATAGAAATGGAATATAAGTTAGCTTTATAGGGGAAATATCGACTAGACAAGCTGCTAACATGGAGATTGATTTTATTATTTAGAAAGGCAGAATATTAGGATACATGAGCGTTTCTTTTTTTAACAGAGATGCTATGCTGTCAGCAGTGAAATATTACTGCAGGAGAGTTTTCTTTTTATACACAGTGGTAAGAAGTATGGCTTCCTTTCTCGGCACTTCAGCCACAGATGCTATCGGCGAGACCATCTGTGGTGACAGATTTGTGTTATATCACTTCGAAACTCAGCGAAGCTGGTAAAGCCTCCTACTACAGGATATAAGTAGCTCCTGCTAAGGCTGGGATGCTTTACGGGGCTGTCTTTCTTCGGGGGGCAGAGCAGTGGGAGGATTGTGTGGATAGAGGCTCACAATAGCTTTCAATCACCTCCCCACCAAGTCTTGAAATGCTGGTGTGGATCTTCTGGGGCAACATCTACACAAAGCTCCTTCCTCTGGGTCCCACGGGGGATGGATTTGGACTCTTCTTGCTCTGTGTGAGTCTCTTGTAAAGCAATCTGATCTGAGGATGTCAAGGGGGACACTAACCTCAGAGGGAGTCTGTGTAAGTGGTAATACCGGGCTGGCATGTGGCCCACATCTCCTCTGGAGGAATGACTCTGCAGAAAGGACCATGTCCCCTCAAATCATCTCCTCAACGTTACATTGTCCTAAAGATGTTGGCACTTGGGCTCACGGTGGGCTTCTTCCTACCCAGTCATAATTTTTTCTTCTCCTAATCTTCAAAATTATTTTAATTGGTGTTCTGGGATTTCCTGGGCCAGGTTGGATGGGGATTGGAGCACTCAGGTCTAGTGGAAGGTGTCCCTGCCCGTGACAGTGGGGCTGGAAGTAGATGATCTTTTGGGTCGCTTTGAACCCCGTTGTGTAATTCCCTGACTCCCAGGATGACAAGCTCTGATGAACACTGTTGTTAGCAAGTGACCATGGTGACCATGACACAATTTGGGCACTGCTGGGACTGAAACCATGGCACCACACAGGGCCAGCTGCCCACACCAGGGGCAGGTTTTCAGCCATGAGTAGGCAATAAAGAGATGTTGATGACACAGAGCATCACACATCACCCCAGTGCAGTGAGATGTGGTACAAACTGCTGTTTTGGCAAAAGCATTGCAGAAATCCTGGTTGAGCCAAGAGTGGAAACCTCCAGTCTTCACATCTGTGACTGTTGAAAGTATTTGGAGAAGTGTTAGATTGCAAAGATATTCATGTCTGCTGAGCATAAAAAACCCCATGGGTTTAAACTGAGAAGCAATTTTTGCTGCTAATAACATTGCAATAGCCTTGCCCCATGTTCAGAATCAGTAGGGCATGCTCAGATACCAAATGAGCACAATTAATTCAACACTGTGGAAGCTCTCCAAGTATCTTGAACTGAGATTTACATGTTCCTCAGCCCCTCATTCCTCATCTCAAATTCTAACAAGTAACAAAAGAGCTAAAAGAGTAGAGCACCTTCACAGGAGTTGACATTCCATGATCTCAAGTTCCCCACCTACAAAACAGAAGAGATCATCCATTTGGTCATGTTGAGAAATGGCCATGACTTCTTTCAGTAATAGAACCCATAAAACAACCAAAAATAAAACTATGGCATTTTACAAAATCTAAGTGATAACAAACACCTACTTGTCAGTATAAATTTGTAAAATTGTCCTTCCGTTCTTTTAAAATAAAATCCTACTGATAGCTTATACTTTAAAGGCAACAAAGAGACTTTCCAATAGACGATCTGAGGAATTTTTTTATCTTTGTCCTTGGAAATTTAGACTTGCTGCATTTCCTCCACAATAATTTTGCAGAGGGAAATCATGGCAGTTTTTTTCTGGGTGCTGTTCCTTCATGCAGAACAGCCACCTAAAATTTTCCAGTTGGTAAGATAAATATTGAAAGAGTCATCAAATGAACAGTTCTTTTTTTGTGAAGTCAAGTATTTCTTAAAGGATAAATTGTCAATCAGTTAAGTCCCTAGCTGATATACCTTCCATGTGGAAGCTTGTCTCCTCTTTATTCTTTCCTTTACCCTTCCTCCTCCTTTTATTCTTCTGAGTGTTTGGACTCTTGTTTTACAAAGACAGAGTCAGGCATAGAATAGCTGGATTGATTGCAGCTGGATTACTGCATGTTTAGCATCTGTGGTTGCCACATTGCCTCTGAGCAAATTCTCCACTCAAGTTCTCTTCTTCCTTGCTTTTAAAAACATGAACTGGCCATCATCCATTTTAAAGCAAAACGGAACCAGCAACAAAGACCGCTGCATTTAATTATTTTTACTTTTTTTTTTTACATACCAGAAGTCTTGTCTACAATGAATGTGTTTTAAAAAGGAGAAGAAACTGTGACTGGTTTTACTTCAGTATCAGTGTTGTCCCTTTAACTGGACTCTTTTTCATGAGGCGTTTGTCAGGAGGGTTGTTGTTTGTGTACACATGATAGGATCAAGCTAAGCTGATGATTGCAGTTTTAATAATCATTTTTTCTTGTTTACTGTTTCTTTGTGTTTTTTCAGTCTTCAATACAATAATTTGATGCAGCCCTCCAAAATTCTGCCTTAGCAGGATGCTGGTGCCTGTGTTTGTTTCTCTGGCCACTGGCAGTGTACAGAATGATGGGGGATTGCAGGAGGTCTGACTTTGTCTCCAAAGCTGAACACTGGTCCATACTACGTACACACAAATGTATTTTCCCCCCAGTAACTCTTCATACAGCTAAGGTGATCAGTGCTGGAACCCAGCTGCTCCTTATCTCTCTGACTGGATAATTTATAGCCCTGGTAATACAAAGCTGTGAGGGTGTTACAAGCAATTAGAGAAGCAGGGAGGAGAACCATGAGCTCTTGTCAACTGGACAGCATCATCCAGCTTGGGTGTGTTGCTTCTGGGCACCTTCTGGTTAAACCCCTGCTCAGAGCAGGCTGCTCAGGAGCCTCTCCAGGCAAGGTCTGAATGCCACAGTCGGCATGAGGTCCTAACAAGGTTTGTGGGTGAAATGAAATTTAAATGTAGACAGGAGTTATTGCAATAGAAAAGGTCCTGGCAAAGAAAAAGAGATGATCATTCTGCCACAAGTAAAAACAAAAGAAAACCAAAATTTTTGTCATAAAATTCTGTTCTTTATTGTGTTCTTGTCATGTCCTTGAAGCCTAGAAATCCACCCACTGGATAACTGGGGTCAGAACCCGCTTCTGCCCCAGACATATGATGACTGTTCTGTAAAGAATAATACTTTATTAACAATATGTTCAAGTTATGTCAGCTATCAGCCATTCATGAACTTTTATTGACAGCTAAATAGAACATGAATGATTTGAGCTTTTGGCTGTCATTCAGGGGGGCATTTGCTTTCAGGTCTGCCTTAACCTGCAAGTATGTAATTTGTTTAATTTATGGTGCTGCATAGGAAATGAACCTGGGTCTCTGGTGCTCAAAGGCAAATGCAGTAATCATCTGCATGACTTGATTCCTTATTCCAGTAATATGAAAATTGTCAATTATGGATGAATTATGGGTGCTACTGATACCTGTAATTTGGTTCTGCAGTTTTGTAAACATATGCAGCTGCATTTAATTGTATTTTACTAGTCATGTAATTCATTAAGGTGTACCTGCAGTCACCTAAGATACAGATATTAATGAACTGAAATGCTCTATTTCATTGTCTACTATTTATATTGACCTTCCTTACAACTGTTTGTTTTTAATCACATATCTGTGTATCTGAGATGCTGATATTAAAAAAAAATGAAATGATTGTGAAGTAAACAGAGAGCATAGCTAGGTGCTATATTTTTAACTTCTGAAAGTACTTGCTAAATAATTAATTTAAACAATTGCTTTTCCATGCAAAGCCAAAGACTGGAGGAAAGCTGTAGAATCGATTTTTGCAGCAGTTATTGTGGCAAAGATGAATCATTAGATAACTGATTCCAGGGATGTGAGCTGCTGAAGCCCTTACTGTGTATTTCCATGCTCCAGTGGTGATGGATGTTGTTCAGCTCTGCCTGAATACAGTACCTTTACCTTTTAACTTCCAGTCCAATCTCTTGGAGATGTTATCTTCAGATTTGGGAACACAGTTATGAAATAGGCATTTTATTTTGCACAAATATGTGTTTAATATTCACAGCCTGTTCCTTCTCTGCTGCTGCTGGATATTCCTTTCATTTGGATTAAAGCAAAATCCAAGTAGATTTATTAGCCATGGAACCAGCCCTTGGTTCAGTGCATTTTGGAGAATGTGCAAGTAGAGCACTGAGAATCTAATCGTACTCCGAATTTTATTTTTCCCTTCTTTCAGCATTTCTCATTTGGCCTATTATTATCAGGTAAAAAATGTTTTTATGGCAGAATCTTGTGCCTTCAGCAGGTCTGGGGCAAACTCTGGCTCCATAGGGAATTGTCATAACTTTGCAGAGGATAAAGATGGAAAGGGAAGTGACAGAGAGAGCTTGAGTTGCTGTCTGCATCCCTGGGAACGTTGCTCGGTGGCTGCTGTCTGTATGGGAGCACACGGGAAGAGTGATGAGCCCATTAGCTGTGAGCTGCTTAGGGAAACACAAACCTTTCCATCAGGACAGCAGACATGCTCTGATCTCCTCTCAGTGCTGGTCCCAGCCTGCTCCTGCTCTCACCATTAGCTACCTCTTGTCTCTGACAAAGTACCACAGTCAGGGACCTTCTTCCCATCGTTACTTTCTCCTTGAACAGAGCTTTGTTTCCCTTGTCCCCTCTACTTTTCCTCAAAGGGTTACTCCCATTTAATAACACTCTTACAGATATAAAAGAAGCCACACCACTGAAGTTAAATAGCATAGTAACTAAACAGAATAAGGTTATGGAGTTCAGGACAGATGTAGGCTTGCTTACCTGAGGTTACAAATGTTGTCGTTCCCATCCCTGAATCAAATGTATTGTATTTCTTGAGAAAAATCTCTTTCCCTTTAAGAACCTGTTGGTGGATTGAGGATCATTCCTGGAAACAACTTTAACTTGTATAGTCTCTTTTCAACAAAATATTTTTGGTCAGGAAAGTTTTCCAATCTCTAGCTTATTAGAATACTCTTCCTGCCTGACAGAAAGTTGTTCCTCTGCCCTGTAATATAGGTCCTGGGACAAAAATAGAGTGAATCCTTTCCATACATCTTGACATTTTCAAGAATGTGCAAAATTTCTGTTGCAGGTTGGGGGGGAAGGGTGTTAGTTCCGCATTTCAGAAGTTTCTGTGATCTGTGTGTGTATGATGACATTATGTCAGGAAATATTTTCTGGCCTTATGAGATTTTGTGATAGATGCTTTTGCAGTTACAATATTTGTCACAAAATGGACTAATCCCATCGTTCAGATGGGGCACTTTGTGGCTTGGCATCATTTAACAGCACAGTGATGGTTATTGTAAGAGCAGGCTAAATATTCTTCAGCCTATCTAGGATATTAAGTTCTACCAAGCATCACACCTCCATTTCTGGAGGTGCTTTACAGACAGTTTCCAGCTAGGAAAATGTCAAGCAAGAAGATGAATTGGAACCTGAATAGCAGGACTTGCATAAGAAGACATGGGCTCCTCAGATGGAAGAGGCAGATATCAGGACAGATGCCTTCAATTAGAACGAATTAAAGAATTATGTTGTAAATAACTTGAAAAAAAAACCACAGGAAAGAATAATCTGATTGTGTCTGTTCTGACATCTGTGCAAGTGTTGAAGTGTCCAAAGGCAGGAACATTTGCACAGGAACAATCAAAGTACTCATGTGTTCTTCTTATGCCAGGGTCTAAAAACAGATGAAAAAGTTAATTGCATTTTTCTTCTCTTTTTTTGTTATGCCCATTAGGAACATTGCAGACAACTGGAGGAGCAAGTAAAGAGAAAAGAAAAATGAACTGCCATTTTTGGGGAGGGGGCTGGGAGATAAGGAAAGGTGGACAGGAATTTTCTGTACATCAGATTGGGGAAGGCCTTATTTACTAGGGAATTCTGTTCAGAAACCTGAGTTAATAGGGCAACTTGGCTGTTTTGTGATTCTGTTCTGCTGACTGTATTGAAATTAGATATTAAAGAACAATTGAAATGCAGAAAAATGTTAACAGTAGGCTACATTTTGCAATCACTTTGTTCAAGCTGGGCTTTCCAAGGAAGTATAGAATGGATGAAGCATAGTTCCATTAAATTAATGTGTTGGTTGAGGCACTTTAAAGTCTTCCTTCTGTGTAATAACAGGATTTGTGAGGAAAATGAGGTGCCCAAGTCCCACAGGTTGGGTCATTTACCAGGCCTTGCACTTAAGCCAGCTCCAGTTAGGGTTATTTTCTTCCTTAGGCTCAGATAAAATCTCCTCCAAAGTTTGGCTTTCACTGGACTTTGGAGTTCTTGGCACTACTGACATCTTACCCACTTCACTGTGTGAGGAAACAAGATCCAGCCTTCATCTCTGCCTATGCTCTTCACTTGAAGTTCCCTTTAAATGAGATGCTCTTCCAAGCCACATAGGTACCTGGATTCAAGATGAAACATCTCAGTCATTAAATGGGTCCTTGCCTTGCTGCAATTCAGGCAGTGTTGGGAATGGCTCAGTTAGTTTTGAGTTTGCAAATGCATTGATTTTTCTGCTCCTTTTCCCTCTGCCAAGAAATGTACACTGGTTATGACAGCACCTATCTCTATAAGAAAATTCCACACAGAGAAACAGGCTTCAGAAATGAATGGCTTTATTACAAACTCACAGAGTCGTATGGCTGCATTGGCTTTGATCATTGATTTGTACACAGTGAAGTGTTAGAAGAGAGGAGAGGTGTATCCAACTCTCAGCTGACCAGTAAGTGCCATATCTAATTGATTCTTTTGTGCCAAGTGGAAATTCAGTTTCCTTGGCTTAGAAAAAGGTGCCTCTTTCTGGAGTTTGCTGCCATTAAAGCACTCCTGTTTATGCTCATCATCGCTATTGCTGTGTAGTATTGTCATTTACTTTTGCTGCTGATTTCTCAGCACACTGAATTAATGAACTTGAGTTTATAACCTTAATGCTTGTTTGTGTAATTGGTTCTTGCTACATTGAATGTTTACCCTTATACCTCATGTCTTTTATGGCTGAACTCCACTCAAACACTTCACTGATGAAGGCTTATCCAGACCATGGAATTGCTCCATACACAAGTCAGTCTTTGGTTTCCTGCAGTAGATATTAAGGACAATTATCCTCAACTTGGTTTGTCTTGAATAAGGACAGAAATATGATTATTTTGGCAACAATAGGAGTTCAAGGGGTACAAAAATAGAATAATTTTCTCTTTTTTTAACAATATGGGCAACTTCAGGATGCTACAAGACGTGCCTTTTGCTAACTTTCAGCTTCCTAGTCTCCGCTGAGGATTTCTGAAAGGCTCTCAGAGCAGAGCTCACCGTGGAAAGCACACAACGGCTGTGTATTAAACACAGCTTTAATTTGAGAAGAAGTGTGGGATAGTTTATAGTTTAATTGGTTTGTGGCTTCATCTGTCTAGAGAAGGTAGGAAGAGGGGATATAAACCTTCCTCCGTTCTGCAGCTTGCCTGAGCCTCCGCTCCCACTGAGAGACCAGGAGAGGGTGGGCAGCTCCCGGGGCTGGGTAACACCTTGGCTCAGCCCTCCCACGCGCTGGGTCAAAATAGCTGAGCCAGCACCTGCGTGTGGGGAGGGAATAATTTAGTCCTGCTCCAGGCCAGCAGTAACTCACTACCCTTTCCCTCCCACGGGGAGTAGGTGCTGGTGATTCAGAGATGTGTCTCTGAGTCAGGTGGCCTCCCGGGGCTCTCGTGGGACGCTCGCTCCTGGTTTAGAGGGTGGAGAGGCAGAAGAGTGGATCCTCACCAAAATATCGCTGGAAGAGGCTGATTGCATCCAGTCTGGGAAGAAGGTGTAAGGAACTGCCTCGTTTTTTGGTTCATAGAATCACAGAATGGTTTGGGTTGGCAGGGCCCTTAAAGCCCATCCAGTCCCAGCCCCTGCCATGGGCAGGGACACCTTCCACTATCCCAGGCTGCTCCAACCTGGGCTTGGACACTTCCAGGGATGGGGCAGCCACAGCTTCTTTGGGCACCCCGTGCCAGAGCCTCACCACCCTCACAATAAGCAATTTCTTCCTAATATCCAATCTAAACCTACTGTCTGCCA